>JAABKJ010006083.1:0-22326 GCA_011634705.1 Andricus grossulariae | reverse complement strand
AGCCCGGATTTGAACCGGGAACGCCACTATCCATGAGTGGAGCGTTAACCAATTACGCCACCGAGGCTGCAGCAGATGTCTTCCTGTTTTCCATAGCTACCTTTTGGCAGGAAAGTACTATGCGTATTTCTCAACTGCGTCAAATGTACCATTTTTTATCAACGTGGGTTTTATCTAATTAATATTTGAAAGATGTTATTACCATTTAAAGATGTTAACGTCCAAATTTTTAAATTTTCAATTAATATGAATTTTTGATGGAAAAGCGATTACTTCGGACAAATAAAATTTCAATAATATTAATAATTATCAGTAATTAAGAAAGATGTAATAAAACAACTATTTATCAAATAAACAATCTTGATATTATTTAAATAATTAAATAATGCATTTACAATTAATGTTAAAAATAATTATGATAATTATGTGTGTAATAGTTGTTGTTGCATAATTATGTCCACTCATATTTGTTTTAATTACCATTATTTACTACATCAATTCTACTGTTTCAAATTGTAACGTATACAAGGAAAATCGTAAAAACGGCTATTTTACGTCGTAATATTCACTAAATTTCACAAAAAATGCATTCGGAGTTCAAATGATGTATGCTAAGTGTTAAATTCAGCCACTCGCTAATTAATTTTAATTTCAATTTACTAATAAATGAACAATTGTCCTTGAATCAAAAGTAGATAATCTCTTATAATTCCAGAGCTGGGCACAAAGTATTTCAAATGCACGAGACAAATTATATGTATTTCACTTGAATGTAATTGAATTACATTTGATAGAACATACGTTTGTTTCAGTTTAATTGAATTAAATTACAAATTAAATGTATGTAATTTGTATTTTCTACCAGGTGCACAAGGCCTAATTACTAATTTATTTCAATTACACAGTCAAAGTAATTTCAATTACTTCAGAATTAGTTTGAGCGTTAACTTAGAGAAGTGCTTTACAAGAGATGAGTGGATTGGAGTGGAGTGGTGTGGAGTGGTGTGGAGTGGAGCATACTTGTACTACACTGAAGGCTGCGCAATACAGTTTTGACAGGAATTGGGTAGCGCAGTGCAGTTTTGCGACACTTAGAGATGTGCAGCAGTCTCATATAATACATACGGATGCGCGTTACAGTTTTCTGGTACGCAGGGTTATGCACTAAACTTTTGCAGCAAATAGTACAAGATAGTGCACAGTGTAGGTCTATGGTTTTGAAGCTGCGCAGCAGAGTTTGTTTAGCACATATGGCTGCGCAGTACAGTTCAACGATACTTATACATGCACAGTAGACTTATAAGGCATTCGATAGTGCGCAGTGCAGGTACGTGATACCATGTCTGCGTAGTAAAGTTCTTTAGCACATGCGGCTGCGCAGTCCAGTTCTACGACATTTGCGGATGCGCGGTAGACTTATAAAGCACATAAGGGTGCATGGTACAGGTTCGTGGTACTAAGGCTGCGCAGTAGAGTTTTCCAGCATATGCGTCTGCGCAGTACAGTTCTACGAGACTTACGGATACGCGGTAGACTTATAAGGCACATATGAGTGCACAGTAATCTGAATACTGTACTACGCAACTTTATGCGCCACATAAGTCTACTGCGCATCCATGAGTGTCGTCGAACTGCACTGCGCAGCTGCATTTGCCGAAAAACTCTACTATGCATCCCAAGTAACACATAACTGCACAGCGCACCCTTATTGACCTCATATATCTTCTGCGCAGCCTCATGTGCTAAAGAACTATTGCGCAGCTATAGTATCATAAACCTGTGCTTGCGCACCCATATGTGACTTATAGATCTAATGAACATCCGCAAATATTGTAAAACTGCACTGCGTAGCCGGATGCGCTGAAGGAATCTACTGCGTAGCCAGAATATCACGGAACTATACTGCACACACTTATGTGCCTCATGAGTCTACTGTATATCCATGTGTCGTAGAAATTCACTGCGCAGACGCATGTGCTGAAAAATTCTACTGCGTAGCCTCAGTACCACGGACCTGTATTGTGCACCCTCATGTACCTCATAAGTCTACTGAGCATCCTTAAGTGTCGTAGAGGTGCACTGCGCAGCTGCAGTTGTTAGGAAGTCGACAGAGCAGCCTAAACAACACGGAATAGTTCTGCGCACCCCTATGTGCTATATAAGCCTACTTCGAAACCCTCGGTTTAGTATAACTCCACGGTGCCACTCTATGTACTGTAGAAGTTTTCTGCTCAACTCTACTTATTACATAGGTGTACTGCGCAACCGTATGTACCATAGAAGTGCGCACCCCTAAGTGTTGTACAACTTCACTGCGCAGCTCTACCTACTGTATAAGTCTTCTACGCAGCCCTAGATACAACATAACTGTACTGCGCACCCGCATGTGCCATGTAGTCTACAATGAATTTTGCTGAACTCTACGGTGCAGTCCACCAACCCCACCCCACCTCTCCACTTCTCTCGTCAAACTAACTTAGAAGTAATTGAAATTACTTTGGACAAATTGGACAAATTCTCAAAATGCTTGAATTACATTTTTCGCTAATTAATGCCCAGCTCTGCGTAATTCTTACACAAACAAATATTTCAAAAAGAAAGAACTACGTATAAACTAAATAAAAAGAAGAAACGTATTTTTATTTCGCGACTCGGTCATGATAAAAAAGTAAATGTCTAAATTTATAATCAAACATGCATCATTTGAACTCTAAACGCATTGTTTGTGGAATTTAGTGAATATTGCAACATAAAGAAGCCGTGTTTACGATTATCCTTGCACAAGTTACAATTTTAAATAGTAATATTGAGGTAGTGAATAATGATAATTAAAACAAATATGAGTGGATATAATTATGCAACAATAATTATTATACTCATCGTTATTATAATTATTATTGAAATTAATTATACATTCATCACTTAAATGTTAAATAAATAAAAAGATTTTTTTAATCCAATGACTAGGTAATGAAGTACACTTGTCTTCATTAATGACAATTATTAATATTATTAAAATAATTATAATAAGGAAAATAACAAAATAAAAGTTAACCTTCGAAACATGTGAAAACATGTACTTAAATTAAAATACTTTTTAAATATATGACATAAAATCATTATTCTTATTATTTTGTTGAAGCATTTTTCATTAATTGGATAGACATGAAAATAAATATAAAATCTTCTTGAATAGCCATTTCATTTGTTTTGGTATTCTTTTGAATGCCTAAATAAACCAGGTACTTGGACGCCAGGTATAGATTTCGTCCAAAATTCTTCTGAACGCCGGCAGTCGGCTGAATGCCTGAAACCCGCAAATGCCTACGATATAGATACGCAATAGAGCCTTCTTACACCGTACGCTATTCGCAGGCTTAAACTGCTTAAGTGGGGGCAGAGTGGGGATAAGCGTAACTGAGACGTAACCTTGGCGCTTGGGAGGGAGAGAGACTGGACGCTTGCTCTCTACTCCCTCCAATGCTCCAGAGTTAGGCATCAGCTACGCTTATCCCAACTTTAGCAGTTCAAGCCTGAAAATAGCGTACGGTGTAAGGAGGCTCCATGAGTGCGAACTATGGCAGAGACAGTGAAACTCCTTCTCGTTACCGTTCTCTCTTGCTTCCAGTATGATAAACATCTTTCAAATCTTTGAAATGAAGGGTCCCGGGGTATGAAGGCGTAAGTGCCAAATTTTGGAAATGCGTTTTATTAGCTCAAACTAAATGTTTTGACCTAACTCATGGCTCTGTAGATGATTATAGTTTAATTCGACTTAGAAGTGGGTCAAAATCCATGCTTGGTATTATTTTTTTAAAGATATTACTTCTTTTCGACTGTTCATTTCACGATTTATTCTAGATAAGTGGTAACTCAAAAGTTTTTTTTTTTTTTCAATCAAAATATCAAAGAATTATGCTACCCTTCGTGTGTCAATAGTTTCGTTCTTGGGAAGATGCCATACCTTTGACAAGGGTTTTTCCCGAACGTGGTTGCTTCTTTCAAGATGTTCCTTTCATGGTTTGATCGAGCTAAGTAATATTTCAAAAGAATTTTCATGTTTTTTTTTAAATTAAAAATTGAAAGTTATACAGCTTTTCCGTGTCAGGTCTGGCATTTTTTGGGACGCGCTGTTCTTTGATAAGGCTTTTCTCGCAGATGGTTGCTTTGTCTAAAGCGCTCTTCTCGCAAATCAATAGAGTTAAGAAATAGCTTAGAACTTTTTTTTTATTTAAAAATACAAAATAATGCAACTCTTTTTGAGTAAATATCGGCATTTTTCGGAACGCACGCTTCCTTTTATAGCCCGTGCAGAAATTTTGGCGTGGCGCCGGTCGGGCCCACATCTCGCAGAATGTGGGCCCAATCGGCTAACCCTTCTAGTGCCAAGTTCGAAATGAAAGGCCAAGCCCGATCAGGGCCAGACATGGAGCTTCCAGAGGGACGGCCCGATCTGGCCCTGATCAGAACCCTTTTATTTTTTTATTCCTGCCATAGTATTATTGAAAACGTTTTTTAGTAACAAATAAACTATAAATTCAGAACTTCAAACTTTATAAGAGCATTTTAGACAAATCCGAGTATGATCGAGATAAATTACGTAAAACAAAGCTTTTACTATATTATTATTATTTGTTGGCAAATTCACTACGATAAGTTATCGGCATTTCGCAAGTTTATATAGTTGTCAATTTACAAGTTCAAGTTATATTGAACAAAACATAGCTCGTCTGGAAATTTTGTCATGACGCTGGCTGGGCCCAAAATAGAAAAAACTTGGCCCTAAATTGGGGATTTATATAGAACAAAACCACAAATAAAACGCCTAAGCCGGCCAGAGCCTAAATTACCGATCGACTTGACCCCAACTTGGCTTCATTCATTTTTCTAGTAGCCACATTATAACTATACATTTTTCATTTAAAATAAACATTTCAAGTATGCTGTACATTTTAAGAAAAATCTTAGGCCTGAACCGGCTTATTCGTCGTCAGCCTCATATTTCGGTTGCCATCCCAATCTTTGAAATTAGTGGAGACCTATGCTAACATGTGAAACGTAATTGAGGTTATGTTTTCCAAAGTTTAAAATCAGGTAAAATACATGGAGTTACTTAATTTTTCTCCACGGAGATTTGTTTTGCATTTTAAATTGTCAAAAAATTCACATTGTATTATCGCACTCAAATAAACTTCTTTTAAAGCGAATCAGAATTACGCTTGCAATTTTCAACCACGAAATTCACTTGTTTTATTATGGCGAAGTTGTCGCAGTACCAAACAATGAATCGAAGAGACCGACAGTCGATATTACAGTTCGGCGCGCAAATTCAAATTTCCATGAAACTAAATGAAAGCAATGGAGCCAGACGGTGTTGACGTTTTGAAAATTTAAATGGTTTGATAATATAGATTGAAAAAAGATGATCGAGACCGAAGTGGTAATCTTAATGTTAAATAAAATTATTTACAATTATTTAATTAATAAAATATTTAATTATTTGAAATTTGAATTTTAGGCAATCTACATTTTACACATTAATTTTTTTTCACTTTTGATCTTTAAAGGAGCAGTTAACTCGTCAGCTAATTTTCTGTAAACAATATTTCAGAAAGTGTAATTCTGTAAAATAATTTATATTTTATTAAATAAACAAGGAGTTGTTAAACCAATTTTAATAAAATTTTGAAAGCGACAACTGCTTTTCACTTTCCGCATTTTTATTCATTCGAATCACACTTTAATAATTAATACAGACGAAATCACAAAAACACTCGCCCACATAACCGCAAACTAGCCTACTTGTATTCAAGAGGTTTAAGATGGAGCCCGACTGAAAACAGATGCACAGCCAAGTTGATGGCGCTGCAATGAAGGGCTGTGAAACAGAGTTGGTTTTAACTAGATTTAAGATATTAACCCTATTGTAGCCATACAATCATTTTCCAAGTTGGGGCCAAACTTGTATCTGGGCAAACATTTGGCAATTTCCACACGGGAGTAGATATAATCTACTCCAAATCATTTTACATCGTATGTACAACACGTTTTTAAAGTGCTATAGAACAAAGATATGTGAATTCGTCGCTGACATATATTTCGGAAAATTGTTGTAACTAATCATTTGTATAAGAATGTTCAATCAAAGTCATAAATGCTTCACATTGACTTACGCAAAATCAAATACAAATTCGTAAATTATTTTTAGCTTATGTTTGATCTTGATTATAGTTAATCTACTTACCTTTTTCTTTATTGCGGACATAAGGAATGCGCGGAGATAAATGGATGTTTAGGCGTAACATCTAGATGTGTTGGGTTAACACATTGTATATTTAACTATAGGACAGCAATCTAGATGTTCAAAGTAAGTATCTGTAGATATTAAAAAGTGAGATGTTATTCTGTCACATCCAAAATGTTCAATTTAAATATAAAAAATATTACATGAAATGTATGATTATGTCATACCACGGCTGTAAATATTCAAGGAGTTTACGCATTTTTGATTATTTAAGGAATTAATCGATATAACTTATTTGTACATTTCAAATTAAACTTGAATGTTCGTACACAAACGAAAAGTAGATAAAGGGCACGAAATATTGATCAGATGATACATTTATTCGAGTTGAGGTTATGGTTCATATTTGTAATTCGAAATGAAAATTAAAAAAAGTTTTTTTTTTTAAATGTATTCGGGTCAATATAACCTCAAACTTAAGAACCTTGTTCCGTCGTGATAAATAGACAAAAGTCGTTATCCGATTCTAATTTAGGATAACTAATTTTGATCCTTTGGAAATGTTCAAAAATTGTAATACTCCATTATTTTAATATTGAAAATGTAACCGTAAAATTGCAATGCGCGATGCCCATGCGCTCAGACGAGTTTAAGGCGCTTCCTCAGGCTTCATTTTTGACCCATGTATTACAAATGACATGTTTCCTCCTACAAGGATGAATTGTTCGATGTAATATTTTAACCACATAATCTTAATGGCATAATACACGAAAAAAAGCCTCCTTTTCAAAAAAATGGTTTTGTTTTACTTATTTTTCAATTAATCTAAAATGTGCTTCATTTATGCGCCTGGAAACGAGCAATCTGCCATCGGGAAAGTATTCACGATGAACCGAGAACAGGCGCTCCCAATTTGAAGAGCACGGCAGGATGTTGGAGTGTGAAATTTTTCGACGATATTTCACCCCCGGCTGGTCGGTCGTAACTGATCCGACCTTCCTATTTTTAGAGCTTACACGATTCGAGCTGGTAGAACGAAATTGATAATTATCAAAATATTAAGAGATTGAATTTTGATATGCTCCATTAGATGCATTACATAATGACGAGACGATTAAAAAAAGATAGAAAAAAATCGGTTAACCCGTTGAATTTCTGTTGGGAATTTTGGTAATTTTGCATTTTATTCAAGATTACCTTCAATATTGAGAATATTGACCCATTTTCATAATCCTTTTTTTTTCATTTTTTTTAAATTTTATCATTTTCAAATTTTATCACATAATAAAGATTTCATCGATCCATGTTTTGCGCAATTTTAGAGAGAGAGGGAGAGAGTGTCTTTATCGAATGACAAAAGCAGATTCGAGGAGATGAGATAATTGCACATCGGATTAATTAATTAAGTACTCAATTGACGATTAATCGATTCATTATTGCTTCCTCATAGATGGAGGTTTGTAATGACCTACATTTTCAAGTATACTTTTTTTGACATATTTTGATATAATTCGACCACAGGAGCTCGAAAATAAAGTTTCTAAAAAATGTCCGTGTGTGTGTAACTTTTTTCTCTTCACCATATCGCGAAAAGGAAAATAGCTATGATCATGGAATTTTGATGAAGTGTAGCTAGTTAAAAAATCATTTTTTGTTGTTGTCGAAACTCGTTTTTTTTTTGGTTCAAAATTAATTTCGTACACTTAAAATGTGATGTCAATTTTTGGTTGAATATTCATATTTTCTCATACTTAAGATAATATTAAAATAGATTAAAATTTGTGTTTTTCATTTTCAATCGTTTTTGGTTAAAAATCAATCTTTTTCATTGATTGAATCAACTTTTTTTGTTGCAAATGCGTCTATTTGGCTGACTTGCACTAGTTTCACATTCTCATCATAATGAGAAGGTATTGATTTTATGCGAAGAATGACTTTCGTGGATTCCATAAAATGTCGACGTTTTGAGGCACCCTGAGTCAGAAAAAATAGTTTCTACGTCGGTTTCTGTCTGTCTGTCTGCCTGTCGTCGTCGTCTGTATACCGTATAAGTTTTGAAAGACTAATCGGATTGGATTGTGCTTTGGCACACAGTTTTAGATTAGGGCATTTTCAAACTGTTTAGACCATTTTTTTTTTAATTTAGAAATTCCATGCACAGCTATCTGTAGAACTCAAAAATTGAAACAATTGATCCCAATGACTTTTTTCGATGAAAGGAAACTTGTCAGAGTTGTAGTATTTTCAAAATCCCCCCAAAAAAGCGAAAATTAACATTTTAAGCCAAATAAAGCACGATATGAAAAAATATTAATAAAAGAACATTGTTACTTTTTTGATAGCCCTACAAGATTATCATGACGACTTTTTGAGTTTTCTAAAAAGATCGAAAATTCAAATTTTGTTCGCACAAAAAATAATTAATTATTACATTCTCATCATAATACGAAGGTATTGATTTGATGTGAAAAATGACTTTCGTGGATTCCATCAAATGTCGACGTTTTGAGGCACCCTGAGTCAGAAAAAATAGTTTTTACGTCGGTGTCTGTCTGTCGTCATTGTCGTCATCTTCGTCGACTGTACACTTTTTAAAAGCCCTACAAGATTATCAAAACAACCTTTTGAATTTTCTTAAAAAATAGAAAATTCTAATTTGGATCGCACAAAAAATAATCAAAAATCAAAAATTCCATTTTGCGGTCAAACTATGCACGGTACAGACAAAAATGAATTCACAAGAATTGTTAACCCATAAAGGAGCTACAAGTTTGTTATGAATCATTTTTTGATAGGGTGCATAGTTTCTTTTTTATTCGTGAAAAAACAACATTAGAAATTTCAAAATTAAATTTTTGGACAAACGACGCATGCTATGAAAAATATGAATAGGCAAAAGTTGCTCTTCCGAAAAAGATTGGAAAATCATCTTAATTTTTCATTAATAATTTTTTGATATGACGCGTAGTTATAGTTTTAATCGTAAAAAATAAGATTAAAAATTAAAAGATTAAATTTTTGGAAAAACGACACAGGAGACGAAAGAAATGACAAAAGAAGTTGTTCCACCAAAAAATATCTTCAAATAGGTTATAAACTCTTGTTATAAAAGTATATTAAAAATAAAAAATTAACTTTTTGGAAAAAAGGACACAAGCTACAATAATATTTTATTTAACAAAAATTTTCGCCTAAATTATATCTTCAAATTTGCTTAGAACCACCTTACGCTATGATGCGTATTTTTAGTTTAAATCGTGAACAATAACATTAAAAATAAATCAAATTTGTGAAGAATCGACACAAGTTGCAATCAAATGTTTAATAAATTTTTTTTTAAATAAGATACGCTTTTTTCAAATTATAAGAACAAGACAATGAAAATACGTACGTTACAATGCCAATGCATATTATGAATTGGCATAATATAAATTTATTGAAATGATACATTTTTCAGAGTAGCTGAGAATAAAATTTAATGCAAAATAAGAAACAAATATTAAAGTAATCATGAAACATAAAATGTGTACATTATTTTGATATATCTGAATAAGCAGCCCCGGACCGAGGTACAGGAATAAATATAATATTCATTTGATATAACAAAGTTACAAATAATGTAGAAAAGTTCGCATTTTTGACAAAATCGAGTGCATTCTACTTCTACTTATACAGGTGTTGGGAATTTTTTCCAAAAAAAGGGTGAATTAAATAAAAATTATCTCTCAGAAAATTTTTGCTTAAAATCCACACAAAAATAGGAAGACTTTTTTGACCTCCAGGAGTGTAACAAAAAATTTAACCTAATACAAAATTTAAAAACTCTGTAAACCAAAAATATTTTAAACCTTTTTTTCGAGCGCGGGTAACCAATCTTCTTATGCATCGATTCCAAATTATTTGTACTTATTAAGGATTCCAATACGGTACTTCTTCCTGGACTTGGAAAAAGCGCTGTTTGTACCGAAATTTCGGTACAAACAGACAAATACTGTTGGCACACGTAGACACTGCTTTTTCAAATTCATTTTTTTGGGTGAAAGGAGAAATTATCTTTACATATTCGGATATTCCTAATATTTATCAATAAAAAGTAGCCTAAATTACTCGAAGTCGTTAAAAACAGAATTTCAGGAAATATTTCCTTATGTTTAAAAAAGAATTATATTCACTTACATTGTTACGCATTTGGACTTTGACCTATATTATTGTCCCACATCTACTTTGCCTTTCCATTTTAGGTAAGCCCACATACTAATGCTAGAGTATAAGTAGGACCGGGCGTATGGCCCTTCGTCAGTTCCAATCTAACTCGACGACTGTAAGCTTGTATCTAATATTAAAGTAATAAAGAAATACCGAATTTTCTAATAAAAAATTCGGTTAATTTTTAAAAACATACACGAGCATTTTTCGGCGTAACAACATTGACGTTTATATTTTAGTTCCTAATTGATCATGCAGACTTCTACTGAAACAGGAAAACTGCACCATTGCACTGTCTCATTTTTTTATTGCCTCTTGAAGGATTTCAAATACACCAACTCACTCGAAATTCAGGACACAATCATGAGGAACAGTTTTGAGATGAGGAGCTTCCTATTTGACCAAGTCGGTGATCAGCCCTCACCCTGATTGACCCTTCTCGTCAAGAAACACTTTTCCTCACATACACTTGCCCAGATACAGAATTTGCATACATTTTTTAAATATGTTTCATTTGAAAGTGTAGGATCTAGATATCAGGGATCACACCAGAAAAAGATCTTAAAAAAGGGGAAATAAGGAAAAATTGGCATGTAAAAATGATCATTTAGAAATTGTGGCATTTAAAACGTCTAGAAATTGTCTAATATTACAAAATCAAAATTAATATCAAATGCTTATTATTTGAAAATGTCTCAACACTAATAACAGTATCTATTTGAGAATTTTTTAATGTACAAAGTGAAACTAAACGACTTGACTATGAATATATTCAAATTAAACCTTGAGGTGATAAAACATTATATAATAAAAAGTTGTTGTAATTTTAAAATTAGAAAGACTATTTTTGGTTTTATTTTGGTCTCAAAGAAAAAAACAAAAAACTAGCTTTTAGTAGATACATTTTGAGTGCAGTTTTTAATAGATCTCAAAATACTTTTTTCTCTAGTATGCGCTCCTTACAATATTTAATTGTTGTAAGGACTTACACAAATTTAAGCAAACTTCTTTTTCTCAATTTGTCTGCGTGATGTTATTTTTCCAAACTAATATCTAATGTAATATATATATATATATAACTAATATATATAACTAAACCGCTGCTTGATCACGCTGCAGCCGAAGATGAGAAAGTGACATTGAGACCAACCGCGGAAAGCAGGCACCTTCTGAGAAATGATCACGATTTCCGAACAAGAAGGAACATTAACATGCAAGTTCCTCCTAAGCCCCACGATCTGGCTGAAATGGATGCCTCCCTTCGTGGAGAAATCTCGCACGAGTCCGACCTCAGGACCATCATGTGCTCACTTTATGATGCTGCGAGAGCTTTGGCTGATTCAAATCGAAGGCTCAAACCGACGATGGATCAAAAGATCAAAATACGCTTTCATCAACTGAACAAGAAGATTGGATTGGCAAGACAGAATGCATCCCGTGTTCAGTGTGTGATTGACTACATAACATCTGGTAGACCGTTTACGGAAAGGGTTCGAAAGTTCGCCCAAGAACTGAGGATCTTGAATCACACACTGAACAAGTCAAAGCTGCTGACAATCAAGCAGCATATTGTTGACAAAATACAGCTGTTATTCAACGCAAGGAGGAGAATACAGAAGAAAGAGAAATGGATCAGGAAGAATCAAAAGTTTCTCGCTGCCCCATCTCGCCTCTTCAGTGAACAACCTGTTTCTGTCAAAAATCCACCGAAGCCGAACGAGGTAGAGACTTTTTGGAGAGATGTATACAAGATCTCGAAAACACTAAAGTTGAAAGAAGATACTGAGGATATCATCCGCTTCAAGGAATCTTGCGACAACCTCATAAAATCTGAGGAGGAATGTCCATCAATCACTGTCGAAGAGGTGAAAAAAGCACTTAAAGGAAGATGTCTGATCTGAAGATGTTTAATAACACTTATATCCACAAGTTCAGGGTCCTTGGGAACGCCAATAATCTTGCCTTTCTTCAGATGAATTTTGGCACATATATCCAATCCAAGGTCCGTCCCAATCTCTCCAGGTTAGATGCACACCTTTCCACGTCCGTGATTTGACAACACTGCATTTACTTTCTGTGTATCGGCAGGTGCCTTTCGACGGCCGACATTTGAAACCTGTCAAATAGCAAGATTCAATCATGAATTTAAATGTTTGGAAATGTTTTAATTTTTATAAAAATGAGTAGCTGTATGTTTTTGAAGCCGCTGGATTAGAATTTGGTATCAGAATTTCAAAATTCAGAATGGCCTATGCAAAAATTTAAAAATCTTTGAATTTCTATGGAAATGAATATTTGTAAGTTTTCGATGTCGCTGAATCTAAATTTAGCATCAGACTTTAAAAATTCAGAATAGAGGATCTAATATCGCAGGTGAAAAAAAAATTTCATTGTGTAAAATTTTCGACAATTAGTATTGATACCTTTTTGGGGTTGCTGAATTCAAATTTTGCACTACGATTTTATTTACAAATTGAAATATTTTTTGGTTGATATACTGTCTATTACATATTTCATTAAGAATTAATTTTTGTGTAGGAAAATCAATTACTTGGTTTAAAGCTGAACTACATTGTAAAAAATTAGTTTTATGGTTAAACATACATAGTTTTAATTTAAAATTGACCTATTTGGTAGTAAATGAACTCTTCTGTAGAAAATTCGTCTTTTTGGCTCGAAAATTTGAACATTTTTTAGAGAAGTAGACTAACAGGTTAAGAATTTATAGTTTGTTGAAAATTCATATTTTTGGTTGATATTTAAACTATTCATTTGAAAATGTAACTATTTTATTAGAACTTCGTTTATTGTATGTTGAAAATTCAACTATTTGGTCGTAAATGTACTGTTTTGTTAAGAATTAATATTTTTGGTTTAAACTTAAACTATTCATCACATATAAACTTATTCTTTTCAGTTGAAAATGATTTATTTATTTGAAAATTCCTCCTTTTAGTTTCAAAATTCATCTTGTTTGGTAGAAAAGTAATTAATTTTTCATGGTTAAAAATTCATCTCTCTTGCCTAAAAATAATCTTGTTGGTTGAAAGTTCGTCTTTTTGACTTAAAAATTCAACTCTTTGGCTTGAATGCAACTACTCAATTTTTCGTGACGATAATATTGGTACTTAATGTATCGATAAGGAATCAATTTTTATTTTTTTATCTGAACTATGTCACGCGTTACAAAACCTTTGCGAAGCCACTCCTATGTGACACTTTGTAACGTTGAGGCAGACCCCCCCCCAGTCCCTGAAATTGTCACGTAATATGTGGACGATTTGTCATATATATCCGGGATGTATTGTTCTCTATAAAAGACATATTGTTAATTTTTGTTATTTGACGAATATGGAAGAAACAATAAGCAGTAGGATGCTCAAATAAAGTTTTAATTTGTCAAAGTTTGTTCGCGTCCTTCACGCTCACGTATTGTGTGTGGGATCGTGGAATTTGATCCTTGAGTTTAGCGCCTAGAAAAAAGGGACGCATGCATGGACCTCTCTCAAGCAGTGGGGTAGGTGCGTGTAAGAGAGGGAGAGAGAGACCCATCGGATCAGTATCGAACGGAGATTCGAGGCCTGCAGACGTGAGAAGGTTTGAGATTGCGACTGTCTGTGGTTTTTAACAAGGGTGGATCCTCTGTACGTGACGGTGATTTGTTCCTAATTTGTTGACCAAGTGATGTGCTCTGATTTGTTGACCAAGTTATATTCTCCTAATTTGTTGACGAAGTGATCTGCTCTTAATTTGTTGACCCAGTGATTTTTTGTTGAGTGATTGAGAGTGACGAGGATTGACTCCTCGAGAATGGTAAGGTGTTGCCTGAGATGTACCATTCATTTGGGTTATGCTTGCAAAGTCTGTGAATTTGAGGATAAGGTAAGAGAGATCTGTCTTAGGCTTAAGTTCACAAAAAAGTATGATATGTTTAAGTTGAATTGTACTCTCTGTTAATTTTGTGTGTTAGATTGCTTTTGAATCAATGTTTTCTGCCCATTATAGTATGTTAGATTCTCATTATAGTATGTTAGATTCGCGTATTGACGCTCTCAAAGGGTTTTGTTTAGAGGCAACTGAGACGCACACGGAGATAATAGGTCGAGAGGACGTTGAGACTGGTCCTTACATTATTGGCAACATTTTTTCTAGAATGAAAAGTGTATATGAGGATCTTTTAGACAAATTGCTGACTATTTCATCCCAATTCAAGGGCGATGTTGATCATCCTATTCAAGGTCAGAACGATATGTCAGTCGATAAATTGGACATGAGAAAGTTACGGAAACTTGATATTCCAAAATTCTCCGGTCATTATGAGGATTGGGAGATTTTTTATGATCTATATACTTCGCTCGTGCATTCAAAAAAGTCAACGGATGCTACCAAATTGAGTTATCTTAAGCTTTGCTTAACGGAAATAGCGGCAGATCTAGTTAAATATGTAGCTACCACTGATGTGAATTACCTCACAACTTGGCGAGCTCTGACACAACGATTTTATAACCCTTGGTTTATCGTAAATAACCATTTAAATGCTATAATGAATGTTGTTACTTTGAAAAAGGAGTCGGCCGTGGACCAAAGTGCATTTGCTGATGAAGCACAGCGTATCGTTCGCGCTTTATCTAGTATGAAAATTCCCGTCGAGCATCGGAATATATGGTTCATACATATAGTATCCGCGAAGTTGGATCCAGAAACTCGAAAACGGAATCTAGGTACACGAAAAGCATTTCACACGCGTCAAGAGTTTAAATCGCCACCGAAATGTGTTCTGTGTACGGGTTTACATCACGTGTGGAAATGCTATAAACTAAACTCTAAGCCGTCGTATGAGCTTCGGTCCGAGATAAGAAGTTTAAATTTGTGCTTCAATTGCTTTGGTCAACATAAATGCATCGCGTGTAATTACAAGGGACGCTGCCGTGTGTGTCAAGAAAAACACCACACGGAGGTTTATGGCGATTCGGTACGAGGGCAGAATTTCCTGCCATCTTCAAACATTTCTGACAACAAATCCGAGGTGCACAACGATGTGACACCGCAGAAGGTCAAAGCGCTAACCGCTAGCATCTCCAAATCGAAGCATACCGTTATACTCGCCACAGCTCTGGTGACTTTTCGAGGGCAGTGTGGCAGACATACTCGTGTACGTGTATTGCTGGACCAAGGTTCAGAGGCGACCTTTGTCTCTGAGGCAATCGCGCAGCTACTCGGATTATCCAGACGTCCTGTCAATATTTCGTTATTGGAAGTTGGAGAGAGGCAAACCTAAGGTCATGACGTCACTTACGTTACAGTCAATAATCATTCCAGATTTCCAAATAGAAACGGAAGCTCTCGTACTCCTCTTGTGTTTCGTCATACTTACCGGAGCGTAGTTTTATGCATATAGATATAGATCAGTACGCGGGCATAGCTTGGGCTGATCCTCAATTTTACATTATAGATGCTGTAAATATAATAATTGGAGCTGAAGTTTACAGGCAACTATTGCTGCCTGGTATGCGCGAATTCCCTGAGTCAGATCTGATAGGTCAAGACACAGTGCTCGGATGGATTCTATCGGGACGAATGAAAGCGGGTCCGTCACAATGAGCGGAGCGTCCTACTCGGTCCCCGGTGCGGGCGCTGCATTGCGTTTCAGCAACTGATCTGAATGACTCATTGCAACGATTTTAGACTTTCGAGGAATTTCCGGAAACTGTTCACAAATTAAAGCCCGAAGAGGAAGTCTGCGAGACACTTTTTCGTGAGACACATACGCGCAGCTCTGACGGTCAGTATGTGGTGCGCCTCCCCTTGTAATCAGATCTACGGGCAATGGCCGTGGAGACCCGACGTATGTCGTTAGGCTCACTCTCGCATATGTATCGTCGGTTTTCACGCGACACCAAACTCGCTAAAGCTTATCGCGAATTTATGATTATGTATGAACAACTCGGACACATGACGCGTGTTCCTGTGGCAGGGATGGACAATCCCCATGCGTGGTATTTGCCTCACCATGCCGTGGTACAGTCTAATCAATTGCCTTTAAAATTGCGAGTAGTTTTTTATGCTTCTAGGCTGACACGAGAGAAGCATTGCTTGAACGGCTTTCTCATGTCAGGACTGGCTCTTCAAAGTGACCTCGCTTTGATGCTACTTAATTGGCGTAAATATCGTTATGTTTCCACGTCTGATATAGTTAAAATGTTTCGACAAATTCGCGTTGCCCCAGAGGATCAGGATTATCAAAGGATCCTATAGTCCCCCAGTTCTAATGCACCTCCAATATACTACTGGTTGACCACCGTGACCTACGGAACAGCTTGCGCACCTTACCTCGCTATTCGCACTGTGTTGCGATTAGCACAAAATGAGAAGGAGCGATTCCCTCTCGGTGCTCAATGTATCGAGGATAACACCTATGTAGACGATATCTTTGCAGGGGCTGACAAGCTCACTGTGGTTGTCTCCGAAAAAGAAGAGCTAATTGAGATTCTCAGATCGCTTGAGATCGAACTAGATAAATGGGCGGCAAATCAAAAGGGTCTTCTTCCGGCGTGCCTAAAACAATCTCACGATGACGCTGGAAAGCAGATTAGTGAGGACGCCGATGTGAAAACTTTGGGTATGCATTGAAATCCAAACCGCGACGTTTTTACTTTCAGCACAGTCAATGTCAAAGCATTGGCTGGCGCGAAGACAAAACCAGCTCTTCTTTCAAATATCGCACGTTTGTTCGATCCCCTCGGATGGCTCTCACCGGTCACAGTCACTGTTATGGACGTGTGGCATAGGTGGCTACAATATTGTAATTCATTAGAAGATCTATCTAAATTATCTGTGGATCGTATATCTTCAAATTGACGAAGGTATCGGAAATTCACGTGTCTCACTTTCAGCTGCCAAGATGAGGGTAGCACCGGTAAAAACGGTTAGTATACCTAACCTGGAATTATGTGGAGCTGTACTTCTCGTGAAACTCATCTGCCATTCAGAAAAATTAGATTTCTTAAAAAATTTGCCAGTTCACGCTTGATCCGATAGTCAGGTCGTTCTCAATTGGATATGCAAGCACCCGCGATCTTGGAAAACGTTCGTCGCGAATCACGTGCCATATATACAGACAGAATTACCATTTGCTACTTGGTCTCATGTTCCTACCAAGGAAAACTCGGCGGATTAAGCGACTCGTCGTTCTAAGCCTTCAGTGCTGATCAATAACGCCCCTCAGGATTTCTCCAGCTAAACCGGAAATTCTTACAAAGTTCTCTTCTGTAACACGACTGATTCGTGTAGTGGCGCGCTGTTTACGGCCGCTAATACGCTTGAGAAAACGCAAGCTTCACGTGTTGCGTAAACTTACTCCGACATTAGACAGCATTTGAATCTTGCGCGTAGGCGGACGTCTTGCGCATTCGCAATTATCGAGCGATTCGAAAAATCCATCGATTTCGACGCACTCCTCAGCGCTTAGCCTGTTAATCGTGTGTCATGCGCATCATTCTTGCTTCATAGGGGACCAACACTTACTTCTAGCATTGTAACATGCCAGGCGTAGATTTTAGGTAAAAAGAGTTTGATAAAATCTGTAATTCACAACTGTTTTACGTGTCAGCGTGTCAAAGCTCGAATGGCGCATCAACTAATGGGCGACCTGCCAGCTACACGAGTGACACCCGCTAGGCCGTTTTCGTCCGCTGCACTCGACTACGCAGGGCCACTTCAAGTGCGTACCACAAAAGGCCGCGGTCATAAGTCCTATAGGGGTTATATTGTACTATTTTTATCGATTTTGTGACTCGAGCCGTTCACTTGGAAATTGTAAGCGACTGTACCTCCGCGATGTTTATAGCTGCTTATTGGAGGTTTGTCAGCCGACCTGGTATCTGCCGTAACCTATTTAGCGACAATTCAACGACTTTCCACGGGGCTGATAAAGAATTAAGGGCTATGTTTAACGCAGTCTCCGACTTCTACCAGACTGCTGCAGCTCGACTTGCCAACGACGCTACAGACTGCAGTTTTATCCCGCCGAACGCTCCACATTATGGTGGATTGTGGGAGGCGCGAATCAAATCAACGAAACATCATCTAAAGAGAGTAATCGGCGAGCATACTCCTACCTTTGAGGAATTGTACACGCTTTTTAACTGAAATTGAAGCCTGTCCAAACTATCGTCCGCTCTGGCCGATGAGCGGTGGCATGGATGACCTAACCGCTTTAACACTAGCACATTCTCTTATCAGCGAGACTTCAGGGTTGATACCAGATAAAGAACCACCGTCTGTCCCAGAAAATCGACTTAGCCGTTACCAATTGGTGCAACGCATTCGCAACAACTTCTGGAAACGCTGGTCCAGTGAGTATCTCCAACACTTACAGGAGAGAGGCAAATGGAGGGTACCAACGAAAATTTTGCTGTCGGTCAGTTGGTATTAGTCCAGGACGATTGCTACCCACCATCAAAATGGCCCCTAGGTCGGGTCATTGAAGTACATTCCGGAGCAGACGGTCTCGTAAGAGTAGCTACGGTGAAGCCTTCCACCAATACCCTAAGGTGTCATATTGCCCGTCTCTGCTCATTTTCAACAGCCAAACACCTCACGTTGATAAGTGAAGGTGATATAGTTATGCGTTTATAATGATCAAATAATCAGTGTTTGATGTTCGTCCTGCGGACGAAGGCGGGCGGAATATTCGCGTCCTTTACGCTCACGTATTGTGTGTGGAAGCGTGGAGTTTGATCCGTGAGTTTCGCGCCTAGAAAGAAGGGACGCATGCATGGGCCTCCCTTGAGCAGTAAGGTAGGGACGTGCAAGAAAAAGGGACAGAGATCCATCGGATCGGTATCGAACGGAGATTCGCGGCCTGCAGACGTGAGAAGGTTCGAGATTGCGACTGCCTGCGGTTTGTGACAGGGGTGGATCCTCTGTACGTGATTTGCTCTTCATTTGTTGATCAGTGATCTGCTCTTAATTTTTTTAAAAATAAGCTATGATTTATTAAAATTTAACCATCTTTTTCAATTGGTAAGAAACGGTAGTAGGAAAATTATCAGTAATATTATTTTATTGTGAAAATCATAGAAGGACAATCTTTTTTAGAGGTCTAATTTTTAATACGGCAACTATCTCAATGATTAAAAGTGTTTAAAAGTAAATCTTTTGAACTTAAAAAATGTCTAAGTTGAACAATCTCAAATTTTTAGAGTTACAAATTAAACAATTGCGCATTTAGGACATCAAAATGTAATGCATTCGAAATTGTATAATTTCATGTTAAGCTATTTAGATTTAAGTATGTGTTCTAAGTTAGAACGATCTAAAAATTATAATTATGAGAAAAAAATACAAGTAAGAATTTGTTTATAATAATTCATTCAAATACTATTAGAATTATTTCTGATCTATGAGTGCAGATGCAATAATTACAGCTAATAGTGCACTATCAGTAATAGGATGTACCGGGATATCCCATTTGATTCCATTTATCTCCCAGGTTGTCCCAGGGATAACCCGTCGCATATCCCACAAGGCGGAAATTGGGATATCCCCAGGATATCTAGGATATCCATGGGACGTTTCTGGAATATTAAAATGACTAAAGCAGAATTTTTATTTTTTGTTTGTTAGATGTTTAATTCTATAAGAGAGACATTCTACAAGTTTTATGTGGGTTCAACCATTTTTGTGGCCACCTAACAGCGGTGGTCAGAACTACCTCCAAGCCCTGTCTTTAAGATGGATTTTGAGGTATACTCGCCTCATATGTTTCGCTGGTGCAATTATAATTGCCTTATTAATGATTAATTTGTTCATTATAATTCATTATATAATAATAAATAACCTACTCTTCTTATTTTGACCGTCACCCCCTCCTGCATATATTCCGACGGGCGAATTAAAGTACCGTCCTTATTTGGCTATAATTGTGTGTCGAAATAAGCCATCGTCGGCTATTTCGCCATACATGTATATCCCACATGGGATACACATATTCATATTATCATATATATACCACATATTTCGCCATACATGTATGGCGAAATAGCCACTTTGTAAATTATTTACCTAGATCTATTAAAGCCTGGGAAATAGGGCGGGTTGAAAATATATACTTCTGGAATTTGAAATCTCTACGATGCGGAAAAGTAATGAAATTGAAGTTTGCGACAGATATGCATTTGAAACTTATGCAATTATTTGAAAAACTAAGAGTCGTATCGGAAAACGAAAACAACCTCGAGATTCGTCTCCTAAATATCTAGATGCGGTATTTGAACAATTTTTTAAACAATTAAATTATTTATCATAGTTCTGAAATTGATATAAAAAAAGTAATTGTTGGATTGCAACATTCCTCTCAAAAATATCTCGATGCGGCTTTCTTCATTTTGTTTTTTCTAACCATTTATTAAACAATTGAGGCATTGGTTGCTTATTGCACATTTGATGTGTGCCTGTAGATATGGATTTGAAACATGCATGCTTTTTTATTTCAGATTAGACCATTTTTAATGACGAATAGATATAAGGGGTCGTTCAAGTATCTTATCACTTTAAATATCACTTAATACTACATGATATGATACTTATTATTAATACATATTTATCATCTGTAAAATGTATGTGATTTAAATTTTAAATTATAGTTTGGACTGCGTAATTCTGACAGATTCGAATCTTTGAGGCCTTGAAACTAAAATTTTTTTACTTAAAATTTTTTAATCCGAAAATGTTTGGTTTGAAATTTCATAATTTGTGGAGGTTTGAAATTTCAAATTTCACAATTTTGTACTTGCCAATTCAAATATCTGAAAAGTTTGGACGATTTTGCTACTAAATATTTCAAAATTTCTTATTAGATCCTTAATAGTCAGTTTAAAATTCAATAAATTCAGATGTAAATATAAGAAACTTCAAATCAAGAAGATTAAAATCAAGCAATTTCAAACATTGGCATCATATTATGGCACTTCTGTTTTACATTATTTTTTTATGCTTAATTTTAAATGTAATATTTGAAAATTGTAAAAGTTTTTGTTAAGATTAAGACAAATGAATAATTTCAATTTGAAAAATATTTTTTTGGAAAAGTTGTAAAATAAATAATTGCTCTAAAGGAAAGGTTAAAAAGAAAACGATTTAAAATTGAAAAATTACAAATTGTATTGTGTAAAATCAAAATAGATGAAGATGAAAATAACTGAAATAGATACCTGATCAATAAAATTTGTCAATCCTGAACTTTTTATAATTTTCCACCCTGAGTTCTTATTTTCGACTATGAATGTTAAATAATTCTCTTTCATAAACTTTGGGTTTGCAATTCAAATTACATAAGTTGAATTTTGAAAGGTATTATCAATTATATGAGAATTATAAATTATTATTAACGATTTAAATATACTTGAAATATTGAAAATTATACAGCTATTATACGACATAAGATATATCTGTATTTTATATATTTATTTTTAATTATTTATTTAATCTTGAGAACTCCAATTTAAGATTCTTTCAAACGAAAATGTACGCTCACAAAAAGAGACCTAAAATGAGAATTTTTTCAAAGTATAAGCTTTTAAAATTACGTGGTCACTGCATTGAAATTGAAAAATGTCTGTAACGCACTTTATAAAAGACTTCTTAATATATTTTGTTATGATTATTTTTTTTCAAATTACTTGATCAAATTTGATTTCACAAATTCCTACCTTTGAATTTGACAATTTTTTTTGCATCGGTTCCCAGTAGGACCGCGGTAAATCCCATTCATGGCCACGTCTCACAACCGTGAGATGCGTGGTCACAGGACACGACGAAATCACAACGACAGGTCAGCGAAACTTTCGTGTGTTTTGAGGACACGAAGCGACCCA
>JAABKJ010006082.1:0-22329 GCA_011634705.1 Andricus grossulariae | reverse complement strand
TCTAACTTTCCTTCCTACTCCTCTTTGCAAATCCATCAAATATTATTCACATTTCACCATCTCAATATCAATATTCTTCTCTTAACATTCCTTATCACATCTGCTGCTATCCCCTCCTTGAAGATTAATCTTAAACCGAAAAAAAAACAACAAATTTTCAATAAAATAGTTCCATTTTGAACCCAAGAGATGAATTTTCAACCAAAAAAATTAATTTTTAACAAAGTGGTTCAACTTTTACTAAAATACATAGTTGAATTTCCAATTTAAAAACATGAATTTTCGTCCAAAAATGGAATAGTTACATTTTCAACTTAAAAAATTAAATTTTTCAACCAAAAAAAAGGTTTTTAATCATGTAATTAAACTTCCAACAAACGAAATGAATTTTTAACAAAAATAATTAATCTTTAACTGGAAAAGTTCAATTTTCAATTTGAAAAATTATTTTTTAGCCAAAAAGATGAATTTTTAACAAAAATGATGAATTTTCAACAACAAAAAAATGATTTTTCAATAAATTGGTTCAAAAACGACAATCTTCATCTCGTTAGATTTTCAACATAGAATCTTTTCTAAATAAAAATTCCCTGACTTTATCCTGAGTTTTTCTCTGACTCACGGCCACACTGTACAAATAGTATGGAATAACTCATCATTCAAACCTATTTTCTCTTCAAGGAAATGAAAATTCCCGGACCATGAGCAAAATTCAAGGAATTTTCCAGGTTTTTCCGGGCAAAAAAAAATGCAAGGACTTTTCCAGGTTTACAAGGATTTCAAGGACGCTAGACACTCTGAAATAAAAACCTGCCTGATTTGAAATTTTCACATTGATTTACTGATTTTCGCAGCCGATAATTTTGCGCGAGTTCTATTTTTAGAATGAAGTATAAAGTGTTGGGCATCGACTATTAAAGTGTTTCACTTCACAATAAAACATTTGAGGGTCCGGCTGCACGCCGCGCCGCGGGAAAACAAAGTGGCTATTCGCGGCGACGTACGATAATATATTTAAGGCGATTCACGCGTGGGGCCCGAAAGAAAGAAGAGCACTCCACAGACCCCATACACCCCCGTCATATATAATCTTGGACGTTAAGTGGGGACCTCCGCGGCGTTCTGGGCCCAACGCATTTTATCACCGCGCTCATACCGTTTCAATACGCCATCAATAATAAGGCCCATGATATCCGAGAAGCGTGCTATTCGGGCTTCAAACCGGTACGAATTGAAAAACATTTCATGTGTTGCACATTGTTCGGCAAGTCTTCGATTGACTCTGCCACAACAACCTTATTCTCTGTGAACGCTAACCCACGTACCTTCACTGTCCCTAGATCCACACATTTCTCTCATCACTAAGGACAATTTTGCACATTGTTCTGCAAGTCTTTGATTGTCTCTGCCATAACAACCTCATCATCTGCGAACTCCAACCCACGTACCTTTACTGTCCCTAGATCCACACATTTCTCTCACCACTTAGGACAATGTGTAACATTGTTCTGAAATTCTTCGATTGACTCTACTATGACAACCTAATCATCCGCGAACGCTAACCCACGTACCTTGACTGTCCCTAGATCCACACATTTCTCTCATGACTTAGGACAATGTTGCACATTATTCTGCAACCTTCGATTGACTCTGTCATAACAACCTTATATGCAAACGCTAACCCACGTACCCCCACTGTCCCTAGATCCACACCGTCTTCGCCAAAGAGGGCCATTCTTAATGTTGCCGGGGTTGAAATATGGTGGAATTTAAAAAGAATCTTATTACCAACAAACGGGGCAACTTCAGACATGCGGGGTAAATTTGGACACTCCCAAATTAATAGTTTAAATTACCTAAAGAAATTCCAACCCCGTTTGAGGGTAATAAGATTCTTTTTGATTGCGCCATGTTTCGACCTCGGCAACATTAAGAATGGTCCTCTTCGACGAAGAAGGTGTGGATCTTGGAATAGTAAGGGTACGTGGGTTTGCGTTCGTAGAACCATTTAAGGCTTTATTAAGGCCTTAACTGATTCTGGATTCTGGTCAGAACCCCCTTAAGTGATTTGAATTATCAATAATTTTGGAGTGTCCAAATTTGCCCCACATGTCCGAAGTTGCACCGGTACTTCATGTTTTAGAAACAATTTTTTTCGTATTGGCAAAAATTGTCAAAATTATCGAGATTTAACCCTAAAACCGTTAAATATTCGACTAATGAAGAATAAATTTCTAACAAAAATGGCAATGGTGTAATTTTCAGATGAAAAATTAATTATAAACTACAAAGAAAAAAGAATTTTTCACAAAATAATCAAATTTTTAAACAAACAGGTGAATCTTAAAAAAAAAATAAAGTTTTAACAAACTAGTTCAACATTTAGTCTAGTACTTGAATTTTTTAACATAAAAAGCTGAAATTTTGAACCAAAGAGTTGAATTTAAAACAAAAATATGAATTTTTAACACCAAATTTAATTTTGTATCAAATCATTTAATTTTCTACAAAATTATTAAATCTTTATTCAAACCAGATTCATTTTGACCGAAATATTTTCATTTGTCTTTTTTGTTTAATGCGACTGGTTCAAAATTCTTCTTTTGGTAAAAAATTCATTTTTTTTTGGTAGAAAAGAAATATTTCTTCATTGAAAATAAAATTTTTGCTGAAAATTCAACTTTTTGATTTCAAAATTTAATTTTTTTTTCAAGTTCGTCTTCTTGGGTCCAAAATTTAACTGTTTTCGATTGAATTAATTAAATAATTTAATTAATCTTCTTTGTTTTAAGATTTTACCATTTAGTTAAAAATTCATCTTTATGCGTTGAAATTCATCTTTGTGCGTTGAAAGTTCATCTTTGTGCGTTGAAAATTCAAAAATTTAATATTCATTAATTAAACATTTTATTATTGCATTTTTAGTCAATAGAGTCAGTCAATATAAAGTTGAATTTAAAAACCAAAAATATACATTTTCTACTTTCTACCAAAATAATTGAATTTTCGACTAAAAAAGGCGAGTTTTCAACAAAAGAAGTAAATCTTCAACTGGAAAAGATCAATTTTCTAGCAAAAAAGAAGGAATTGTTTAACAAAATTTGCTAAATTTTTTTCCATCGTAATAAACTTTTAACTAAAATGATGCATTTTCAATCAGAAAAATAAATGTTCAACCAAATAGTTGGATTTTCATCCCAGAAGATGAATTTTCTACCACAAAAGACCAATTTTCAATAAATTAGATAAATTTTCAAAAAAAATAGAATAGTCTAATTTTAAGTTAGAGAAATATCTTTTTAAACAAATAAAATAAATTTTCAAGGAAATAGTTAAATTTTCAATCAAACAGATGAATTTTCAACAAAAAATATAAAATGCCTATACAAAATTTTGTTGACAACAAAATACATAAATTTTGAAGCAAATAGTTGAATTTTCAACTGAAGATGTTCAAACAAACATGGAATTTTAAATTTTCAGTTAAAGAAATAATTTAAAATAATGTTAACAATATAGTTGAATTTGCAACGAAAAAAAAAAGATTTCTCAATTAAAATGATGAATCATTAACCGAAAAAATGAATTTTTAACAAATTAGTTCCACTCTCAACCAAAAAAGGTTGTTTCAGTCGCTATTCACGATTAGCGAAAATCTTACAAATTTATTCAAATAGTTATACCAGGAAAAAAATCCTGGGATCAATTTTTTTTTCTAAAATGTAAAGTTGTGAAGTGAAATTTGTCATCTTGCAGGATCAATACCAATTAGACTGTTATTTTTGTCAATGATGAACAATTTGTATAGAATCCACAACATAATGTTGGAAAATAAGCCGAATAAAACTATATTGACATAGTCTACAAAATCAAAAATTCAAAATGAACAACTGTTAGCTAATTGCCGAAATAAAAAACCCCTATTAATCCCAGAATTTTTTTTTTATTTGAAATTACTTGCCGGAACAACCCTTGAATGTAACTAATCGAAGACATATCCAAACAATAAAAGCATTAACAATACAAGGAAAGAATCCTCAGACTTGATCTATACCTTATGCTAAATGATAAACCCCTAATAATCCCATAATTTCTTTTTTACCTGCAATTACCCGCCGGAACAAGCCTTGAACTTGATTAATTGAAAACATATCCAAACAATAAAAGCATTAAAAATGCAAGGAAAGAATCCTCAGACTTGATCACCACCTTATGCTTATATCAACCCAACAATTATTTCCTCCCTCTCTAATTACATTAATACCTATTTATTAGATCCATTCATAGAATCAGTAATTATTTTCTCCTTGTTCTTTAAGCGACTCGCATACCCATTATTTTATTCTTCCCATCACATGTTTGACAGATCCTCCTCCAGAATCAAGCGATGTCGCGGAATTTCTCATTCCAAATACCGGAAGTCCCAACAGAAGTCGCGTTTGAAAAGTGGAAAAAAAAGCAGAGTCAAATAGATCTCGGCTCTAATTCCATAAATAAAGGCGAGCAGATCGCAGAGGTGAATTCTTCAACATAATGAAGCATCGGTGCCGTGGTAATGCATAGGATTATTGAGTCTTCCCATGCCCCACATCGGTCATTACGGAATAACAGTAATTATTACTAACCAAGCATCGTATCGTATTGTGAGGCGCCGCTTTTTTACTCTTTAGAACTCGGTTATTCTCTTCTTAGAGGAAGAAATAAAAGGAGGGGAAAGGAGGGGTCAAAAATAACATGAGAGAGGTAAGGAGAGATTCGATGAGAGCGGATGCGGAGGGACAGTTGCGTGAGCCCGGTTTTGTATTGTTGGTACCGTCTTAGAGCAAAAGATAAGTACTGAGTGACTGGAGATGTATTGTATTTTATCTGCGTATGTGTGGCTCGTAGGTAGGTAAGTACTCGGAGGTTAGGCCAGGTCGGGTTAGCCAACTCTGTAGAGAAATGTCAAGAGAAACCATAACGTTATAATTTATCGCCTTGCGCTCCATTGTGGCCGTCTTTCACGGGGGCGGTGTGACGGATCGGAGAGGAAGAGAGGAACGGTTGTTCCTTTTGCCGTTCGAACTCCGGATATGAGAGAGGAGATCTTGAAGGGAGAGATGTCTCTGAGATTTTCGCGAAACCTGCACACGTCAGCGATGCTGAATTTATGTCTGTTTCACTTTATGACGCGAATGCAGAGGAATATCGTATAAATATGATTCTTTAGAGTAGGAGGATTACCAGAGTATTGTGCGATCCCTTCTTTGCTCAGAGAGATCAACCCACTTGGCATAAAATCCAGAGTGAAATATATAACCATAACCACCCGCTGTGGGGAGTTGAAGAACGGACTCGAACTATGGTCAGGAATAGATAGCGAATAGGAATATCGAATATTGAATATAGGTGACCGTCCGCGAAGAAAGGGACCTGATGCGGAAGAAATCTATTTTTAGTTTGTTAAACCCATCCATAGATTCTTATTTGATCTTTTATACTAAAAAATGTTGTTCGTACATCTGGAAAATTCGAATTGTTATCGAACTGCAAAGTGAGGTCCTATTATGGAGTTCCTGTATTGGACCCGCTGCGGCGAGTTAAATAACGGACTCGAACTATGGTCAGTAATAGGTAGCAAATAGAAATATTGAATATTGAATATATAAATATCTTATAAATATGATTCTTTAGAGTAGAAGGATTACCCGAGTATTGTACGATCCCTTCTTTGCTCAGAGAGATCAACCCACTTGACGTAAAATAGAGAGTGAAATATATAACCATAAACACCCGCTGTATAGAGTTGAAGAACGGACTCGAACTATGGTCAGGAATAGAAAGCGAATAGGAATATCGAATATTGAATATAGGTGACCGTTCGCAAAGAAAGGGACCTAATGCGGAACAAATCGATTTTTAGTTTTTTACACCCGTCTAGAGTTTCTTATTTGATCTGTCATTATAAAAAATGTCATTCGTATATCTGAAAAATTCGAATTGTTATTGAACTGCAAAGTGAGGTCCTATTATAGAGTTCCTGTGTTCGACGCGCTGTGGGGAGTTAAAGAACGGACTCGAACTATGGTCAGGAATAGATAGCGAATATGAATATCGAATATTGAATATAGGTGACCGTCCGCGAGCAAAGGGACTTAATGCGGAAAAAATCTACTTTTAGTTTGTTAAACCCATCTATAGTTTCTTATTTGATCTTTTATAATGAAAGATGTTGTTCGTATATCTGGAAAATTCGAATTGTTATCGAACTGCAAAATGAGGTCCTATTATGGAGTTCCTGTATTGGACCCGCTGCGGTTAGTTAAATAATAGGCTCGAACTATGGTCAGAAATTGATGGTGAATAGGAATATAAAATATTTAATATAGGAATATCGTATAAATATGATTCTTCAGAGCAGATGGATTACCCGAGTATTGTGCAATTCCTTTCTTTGCTGAGAGAACAAGCCACTGGGAGTAAAATCGAGAGTGAAATATATAACTATAACCCCACCTGTTGCGGGGAGCTTGAGAATGGACTCGAACTATGGTCAGGAATAGATAGCGAATCATATGGGTGTTAAGGATTCGGTATGATTAGAAATGAAAGAGCAACGCAGCATGTCAAGGGTTTCAACCCCCCCATTTTCATTATTTACAGAGAAGAAGAAAATTTTTAATATTCAATCTATATTAATAAAACAATAATTTGGTAATTAAATTATTTTTAACAGACTGCATCTCTGAACAAAGAATAAAATTTAAATCTGTGTCGATACATGAAATACCAATATTTTCGAGTTAACAAATTTTTAGTGATTGCATGTCCAATCATATAGTTGAACTTTTAAGAAAAAAAATGAATTTTCATCAATGTAATTAAACTTTAAACAAAATAGATGAATTGATTTCGAAATAGCTGAAGTTTCAACCTAAAAAGATTAATTTTCAACCAAGGAAATTATTTTCCTACCAGTAGATGGATTTTCAACAAAATACATGAATTTCCAATAAAATAGTTTAATTTTCAATTAAAATATATAAGTTTTTAACAAAAAATGGAACAGCTAAGTTTGCTGCTAAAAAACCGAATAATCAACAAAAAAAGACGAATTATCAACCAGCTGGATTCAACTAAACAAGACGAATTTTTAACAAAAAAAAAGTTAACTCCTCAACTATAAGCAGATAAATTCTCAAAGAATAAGATTAATTTTGTATATAAATAGATGAATTTTTAACATAATACTCAAGTTTTCAAGCTGAAGAGCTGAATATTTTCACAAACATTTGGCTTTTAATACGGAAAAGAATAATTTCCAGTAACAAAGTCAATTTTCAATCTAGAAAGATGAATTTTTATTAAAATATCATAAATTTTTCACTAAAAAAGATCATTTTTAACCAAAAATAGAACAGTAAAATTTACAGCCTAAGAGACTGGGTTTGCACAAGAAAAAACGAATTTAATTCAACGATAAAGGCGAGTTTCTAACAAGAAAAAGGGTAAATCCTCTACCAAAATGATGAATTTTCAACAAACAAGATTAATTATTACCCAATTAGACGAATTTTCAACAAAATACATAAATTGGTTATCAAATAGTGGAATTTTCTATCGAATAGTCAAATATTTTAGAAAATAGTTGACTTTTAGGAGAGAAAGGAATCATTTCTAGCAAGAAAGATCATTTTTAATCAAGAAAAATTAATATTTACCCTAAAGTATTAATTTTCAACAAAAAACTTAATTTACGATCAAATAGTTACTTTTTCAACTAAAATAATGAATCTTCAACAAAAAAATTTATTTTTCACAAAGTTACTCAACTTTAAACCAAGTATTGCATTTTTCAACAAAAGAGATTAATTTCTGATGAAATATTTAGGAGTTAATTTTTAAACAATAAAAGATTTCAATTTAAAATAAAAAAGAGTTGAATTAAACCAAAGAAGATGAATTTTCAAAAAAACACATAAATTTTCAACCAGAAAAGATCCATTTTTAATTTAAAATATCAATTTTTTCAACAAAAATTGTAGTAGTTACATTTGCATTAAAGAAAATTAATTCGCAATCATGAAAAATTAATTTTTAGCAAACTAATTGAATTTCCAACCAAAGAGATGATTCTTCAAAAAAACACATCAATTTTCAACCAGAAAAGATCCATTTTTAATTTAAAATGTCAATTTTTTCAACAAAAATTGTAGTAGTTACATTTGAATTAAAGAAAATCAATTCGCAATCATGAAAAATTAATTTTTAGCAAACTAATTGAATTTCCAACCAAAGAGATGAATTTTCAAATAAAATTGTGAATCTTAAAACAAATGATTGGATGGAGTTGAACATTCACTCAAAAAGTTGAATTTTTATACAAAAGTACACTTTTTTAACCAAAAATTAAATAGTTGAATTTTCAGTCAAAGAAATTGATTTTTAATAAAATAGTTAAATTTTCAACCAAAGAGATGAATCTTTCATTCAAAAAAGAATAATTTTTAACAAAGTAGTTTGAATTTAAACTCAGTAGGTGAATTTGTGCATACAAAATATTACATTTTAACAAAAAAGTTGCATTTTTAACCAAATACTTAAACAGAAGAATTTAAAGAAATAACAAAAAAATTACCTCTTCACCAAGAATAGTTGGACTTTCTTATTTGGTTCATTCGAAATGATGACTTTCGACTATTGGAGGTGAATTTTCAATCCTTTAGGACGAATTTTTCACAAAAAAGTAGAATTTTCTATAAAAAAAGAGGAAGAAACCAGATCACCTTTAAATCGGAAAAGACAAGTCTTATACAGAAAAGTTAATTGTCAACAAAAAAAGATGAATTTTAGAAATAATTAATAATTTTCAACCCAACACTTGCATTTAAAACTAAATAATTGAACTTTTGAGCGGAAGGGATGCATTTTCAACAAAATCGTCACATTTTAACAAAGTAGTTGAATTTTTTAGTAGAGACTAGAATTTTCAACTAAAAAAGATGAATTTTCAAATAAAAAGTAGAAATTTTCTGTCCAAATAGATGAATTTTCAAAATAATCGCTGATGATCCCGACTACAACAGATTACTTTTGAATCAAATACTTGAATTTTTAACCAAATAGTTGAATTGCAAATAAAAAACGATCAACTTTTCAGAATACAGTCTAATTTTCAACCAAGTAGTTGAATATTCCAGCATAATTTTAATTTAAAAAAAAATCATTGAAAGGGATATATGATAAAATTTGCTAAGATCCATTAAAAATCCCGTGGATTATTTTGTAAGATTTCAGAACTGTAGTTGTCCTATAAAATTGTTCCATATCTCCTAAAAATATAAGAAATTCTTTAAAACCGTATAAAATTTTTTTCAATAACTAAGAATCACTAAATCTATTGAAAATTTCAAGGAATCTTTTCAAGTGCCCTAAAGTATTTCATATCCCTTGAAATCTTTTGGAATCCCTTGTAATTGGGTAGAGTTTTTGAAAATTCTTTGGAACTTTTAAAAATACCCTAAATTTGTTAAAAAGTCTTTTGAAAATCCTTAAGAATCCTTCAAAATATTTGGACATTTCCTTAAAAATTAAAAATATCCTAAAACCTGCTAAATCCTACGAAATCCTGTAAAATCCTTCATTAGGAAACTCTTTCCAATCTCATTAAAAATTGTATCCTTTAAAAATTTCTTGAAATCTTTAAAATTATGCTAAATCCCAGTTCGCTTCTATAAGTATTACATACAAAGGGCGCGAAAAATCAATAAAATATTGATTTTATTCTGTTAATTATTTGTTTAATTAATTCTATTATAAAGAATAATAATGAAATTTTATTATGATATTGTAAGCCTCAGGAACCAGATCTTATCATTATTCTGACTCATAAAATATATTGAATGAATTACATCAAAATCGAGATAAAAATATTGTCATGAAATACAAAAAATTATTATTATATAATAAGAGCGTACTTCTTGATGTCGAAAATCATTATTTGTACACCTAGTTCAATTAATTTAAAGAGAAGAAAAATGTTTTATGTTGATCTGAAGTAATTTTCTTTATTCAATTCTAAATCGTCTTTTTTTGCAGACAATTAATCTTCTATATAGTTGAAAATTATTTTTTTTTCTATTAAAAACTTTAGGATCGTAATTTTGGTCCAGTCTTCCTTTCTTTTGGCTAAAAATTCTAACATTTGTTGGAAAATTTGATTGTGTATTTTTGATTTTTTAGCAAATGTTCAAATATTTTAAAGGATTTTAAAGGAATTTGAAGGGCCATTTTTAATACCTTTCAGTAAATCGAATGGATTTGAAAGAATTTTAAGATTTGAGGTATTTTTTAATATTTCAAGGAACTTTTAAATATTCCGAGGAATTTTCGATAGATTTCAATAAATTGAAGGGATTTCAAAGAATATCAAATATTTTATAGGGTCTTTGAAAAGATTACGAACATTTATAAAAAGATTTCAATAAATTAAAGGGATAAAATTTTTTTATATATTTTAAAAGGTTTAAAAGAATTTTCAAGAGCTTTAAAATTTTTGAAGGGATTTCATAAGATTTTAGAGGATATAAAATACCTTAAAGTACTTAAAAATATTTCAACAAATTTTGAAGAGATTTAATGATTTTAAGGTATTCAAAAAAAAATGCATGCAGTTTTAAAGAATTTCTTATAATTTTGAAAGATATGGAACAATCTTATAGGACTTATAAGGTTTTAGGATATTTTGAAATAATCAATGGGATTTTTAAAGGATTTCAGCAGATTTTATCATATATTCCAAATTTCAATGATTCTTCTAAAAAATTTACCTTTTTTGCTTAAAAATTCAACTATTTGTTTGAAAATTCGACTTTATTCTTAAAAATTGGTAGTTTTTTAATCAAAATTCATCTTTTTTTGGTTTAAAATTCTACTATATTCAAAAAATTCAATTATTTGGTTAAAGTGCGACGATTTTGTTGAAAATTAATCTTTTTTAGGCACTTTAACTACTTGGTTGAAATTTAAACTGCTTCGTTGAAAATTATTTTTTTTGGGGCTATAGATTCATCTTGGGTTAAAATTCAACTTTTTTATTGAAAAGTCGTTCCATTTTTGGTTGAAAATCAATTTTTTTGACTGAAAATAAAACTTTTCCATTTTTGGTTAAAAACTTATCTATTTTAGTTTTAAATTTAACTATTTGGCTGGAAATTCAAGTCCTTGGTAGAAAATTCTTGTGATTTCTTGATAATTCATCTTCTTTGTGAAAAGTTAATCTTCTTGGTTAAAAAATCAACCTTTTCAAAAGTTCTTAATTTTGAATTAAAATCTTTTCTTGATGAAATATTAACTCTCACATGTTTCATTAAGAATTAATTATTGAATTAATTCTTATGAAATTCATTATTTTAGTAGAAAAATTAACTATATTGTCATAAATTAACTTTTATGTCAGAAATTAATATTTTAGGGTTAAAAATTAATTTTTCTTTGTGAAAAATTAACTTTCTTGCTAAAAATTATTATTTTTTTGTCTTAAAAGTCAATGACTTTCTAAAATATTGGACTATTTTGTAGAAAACATATGCATTTTGTTGAAAATTGATCTACTTGAGTAGAAAATTAATCTTTCTTGTTGAAAATTAATCATTTTGTTAGAGGATATACCAATTTTTTTTTAAGATTCAAATTTTTTGGAAATGTAATTACTATTTTTTTTGGGGTGAACAATATTGATATTTATCGACTCAGGTTAAAATTTTATTTTTTGTTCAGAGAAATGTCACGTGTTATGAAAACAATCGTTTGCAGCTTTCGTTTGAAATTCAGATAAATAATATATCGTGGATTTTCTATTTTTGTGTTATTCACGTCTCGGAATATGATATAGACGATAGCTTCCAGACAAGTGTTTTTTATTGCATCATGATAATGAGTTTAAATAAAGCTAAAAATTGATATATATAGTTTCAATACCTGTATAGGTTTCTTCATCAGATAAGATATTGATCATTCATGTTTTTAGTGAAGTATTTTGTCGAAGTTAAAAATATGACAAAAATTTAGTAGAAAACTGTCGCCACTTTCGTTCTTTATCTTGTTGTTTTCAGTTTTGTGTTGGATATGTGTAGCCATTTGATTTACCTAGCCTCCTGCCATGATGGAAATACGACTAGGTCGACTCACGTTTTTCAAAAATAAAATTGTACTTAAGTTTGTTGTTGGCTGTTTGTGCGGATGAACATAGAAAATAGAGTTGGTATACAGATCGCGACCGAAGCAGAAGAGAAAATCAGTTTTAAACATTTTGGATTGAAATGCATTTTTCAATTATCTGTTTTTTCGCCTTTTTGTGCATGTATTTTCTTACTGGATATGTTGACGGAACGTGCTTGATAAGAAACGGTATAACATTATCAGGAGGCGAAAATGATAAATGTAGTTCTACAACGGATTGTTGTCAACATTTTTCCTGCGGAACACTCCAAGGAAGGACCAGTAAGTCGGAAAATTATTAATGAATACTGCAATTACGAATATTTCTCAATCAATTGCTTGCCAACACTGTTAGAAAAAACTTTAACCATATTTAATTAGTTATGCAATTGTCGTAGTTGAATGAATTTTGTACCATATGGAAGAACGTGTTCTAAGATTTTTTTACTTCAAATTGATTAGTTTTTAATCATGATAGACAAAAATAAGCTTAGATGTGTGGATTCTATAGAAGATCCTCCAATTTTTGAAAGTGTAGTTGCGAAAATACAAATTATTTTACTAAAATAGTTTGTGTATAGTTTGCAATATTAGTTCGAAATACGGTCACAGCACAATCAAATATGTTTTTTGCTTTCAGATGATAAGAATCGAGTATGCCAGAAGGATTAATGGGTGCTCTTGAAGATTAAATATATCCAAACATTTCCACAATTTCAAGTCTTGAAAAATCTATAAATTCAAATTATGATGTACAGTGTATTTAACCACACTATGGCTTTCCAAATTTAATGTTTTTACCAATAAATAATTATATAAACTAAGTGCAATCATAGTCATTTTGTGATCATATCTTGAGTTTCTAAAAATGTATGGTCTAAGAAAATTGCAATTTATGTATTTTCGTTATCATCAACTTTTCGTAATTCTCAAAGTCCTTCAAAGTAAAATCATGCAGAGCCACCCATCACTTTTTTCGTGATAGACGTTGAGGAAAATATACGCAATTTATGAACTTGGCCTCAAAAACACATGTGTTTACCTCTATTTTTATTAGCTATGTTTGCTAACCCATTAGGTGAATATTGCGCTGAACATAAATGATAAACAATTGTTTTCTTTCGTCCTGTTCACAAAATCGAATCTAAAAGTATCACTAACCTTTTTCGGTAAGAAAGAATATACGAATAATAAGTTTATTTCTTTGTTGTTTTCGCGCTTTTATGTGCATGGTACTCAATCTTATTTTACAATTTTTTAAAGATTTTGAAATAAATGCTTAAACCTACTTCCGAATATATTTGCGATAAACTCTTATTTTTTGACTGGAATTAGTCAAGTCCAAGGTATTCCATAAAAACTATACCTCAAATAAATCGAAATTGCAAAACATTACGTGCCTAAACAAAATAAAATGGGTGATGTTGACAAATAATTTAGAAAGGGCCTAGCAAAATTCAACCGGATATTGTTCGATGTGTGAGTCACAAAAATAAAACTATTTCCCGAAGTATTTAGCTTTCTAACCTTCAAAATTACCTTTCAAGGTCACCTTTATGGTTTCCAGTTTTTTGCGTATATCTCGGACTATTTTTGACGGATTTCAATCAACCTGGGGTCAAACTAAGGACCTCTTAAAAATACATTTAATAAATTTTTTCGACAATTTTTGGCGTGAAATTCAAATTTTGACAGACACTTAAATACCTTAGGTAGAATTTTCTCGAAAAGGATAATACATACATCAGTCAAAAAAATCACACACTTTGCTTACATATCAAGTATTCATTGTGCGTTTTTTGAGATTTTTCGAAGTGGTAGGACATAGTGGAAAAAATGAAAATCCTAATATTTTAAAAGTAGTAATACGAACTGATATGAAAATCCAGATATTCGTGTTTGAATGTTCATTATTCTCCGTCGAGAAGTATACTATACAATTTTTGCTTGAGAATTCATTTCTTTGGTGGAAAGATCGATTATTTGGTTCAAAATTCAATAATTCTTCTGAGAATCTAACAATTTCGTTAAAAAGTCACTTTTTTGGTTGAAAATTCAATTGTTTGTTCCAAAATTCGTCTTTTTGCCTCAAAAATGGAACAATTTGATTACCATATTTGGTTGCATTATTTTAATACTTTTAAAATATTAGGATAGAAAACTGGAAATTGTGGTTCAAAAATTAAATGAATTTTCCATTACACAGCTCGGTATTCGAAAAAACTGAAAAAAAGAAGTACTTGTTAATAACTATTTTTGAAGAAAAATTCAGTCACCTTTTTAAGAAAGTTAAAGCAATAATTTGCACCCAATAACTTTTTATTTTACCCTCCCCACTTGATCCTTATGTATTCTGCCCTAAGCATGTTCCAAGAAATGCAAAGTAGAAATTTTATGTAAAATTCATGTTAAAACAGGTATTTTTTAAAATATTGTCTGAATTAATTATTCACATTGACATGTGTCTTAGAATGGCCCTTTTCAACGAAAAAGGTGTGGATCTCGAGACAGTGAGGGTACGTGAGTTAGCGTTCGCAGATGATAAGGCTGTTATGGCAGAGTGAATCGAAAACTTGCAAAGAATGTTGAGAAAACTGAATAAATGTGTGGAAAATATGGATCTCAAAATTGCTCTAAATAAAACAAAATTGATGGCCTTTGAAGGAAATCATAAATCGTATATTACTGAAGAAATTGGTAAGCTCCAGTAGCCTTCTAAACGGCATAAAATAGGGAAATCAGGAGTATTTTGTCAGTGTCCAAAATTTCGAGAATATTCTAGATCACTACTTTTATTGAAAACAGTGAAAAAGTCACTTACATAATTTGTTAAGGGTAACTTTAGGAGTTTTTCCATTTGACCGGTTGGATAAGGCTCAAGGGCACTTTTGACATACTTATCCGGCCAGACCCTTTGCGACAAAAGTTTATTCAGTTATTTATCATAAAATTCAAATTATACTTTCAAGAGTCAAAATATTATGTAGAGAATTTTGATTTATATTTGATATAAAGACATTTGATGAATAATTTAATCACATTAATATTGAAGGATAGACAATTGATAGAAAAATATATGTAATAGAGTGTAAAAATTCTATAATTAATTTTAGCTTCCCGAATCTTCAGGGTTATATTATTCTTATATGATATTATCATATATGACATGATTATATATGGCATTATTTTATGACACAGTTTTTTCAATAAGAAACATATGCCACGACAATGAACTGAAAATCATTGGGCAGAACTGGCTTGTCATACTATGAGCATAGTTTAAAAATAAAATTATTTTTTCATCCGTTATCTCTGCTGAGGTTTCAACTGTTATTTACATATACGGTTTCACGAATGAAATGTTTTAGATACGCTATTAGGATTTTTCTTGAAAGAACAATTTTTCTTATGGATAGAAGCATTGCTTCGAAATTCGAACCGCGAGCCGAAAAATTTAATTTAATATCTCTCTTCCCTGAATATTATTTCAAGAAAAATTAATTTTCAACCCTAGAAATTTATTTTTTCTAACAGAAAATTTAATTCATGTCCAGATAGTTAATTTTTTTACTAAAATAATGAATCCTCAACAACAACAAAATTAAATTTTCACAAAGAAACTCACCTTTAAACCATTGGTTTGATTTTGATTTGATTTTTTGAGTTTTGATTGACATTTGATTTTTCAACCAAAGAGATTAATCCTTAATGAAAAGTTTGAAAGTCATTTTGTAAACAAGAAGAAAATATTTCAATTTGAAATAAAAAACAGACGAATTAAGCCAAAGAAGACGAATTTTCAACAAAATAAATAAATTTTCAACCAGAAAATATCCATTTTCAATTTAAAATATCAATTTTTTTAACAAAAATTATGGTAGTTACATTTTCATTAAAGAAGATTAATTCTTAACCATAAAAAATAAGTTTTTAGAAGAATAGTGAAATTTCCAACCAAAGAAATGAATTTTCAATTCAAATTATAAACCTTTAAAAAAAATGAATTTTCAAGCATAGAGTTGAACATTTAATCAAAGAGTTAAATTTTTATGCAAAAGGTTACTTTTTCAACCAAAAATTAAATAGTTAAATTTTCAGTCAAAGAAATTGATTTCTAACAAAATAGTGAAATTTTCAACCAAAGAGATAGATCTTCAACTGAAACAAATTAATTTTTAACAAAGATGCTCAAATTTTAACTAAATAGGTAAATTTGTGCCAAAAAAAGATACAATTTCAACAAAATTGTTGCATTTTTAACCAAATAATTTAGCAAAAGAATTTAACGAAATAAGAAAACAATTACCTTTTAACCGAGAATAGTTGGACTTTTTCATTCGGTTCAGTCAAAATGATGACTTTCTACCATTATAGATGGATTTCCAATCAAAAAGGACAAATTTTCCACAAAACAGTAGTTTTATTCTGTTGATTATTTGTTTCATTAATTCTATTACAAATAATACTAATAATAATGGAATTTCAAGTATCATATTGTAAGCCTCAGGAAACAGTTCTAATAATTATTTTGACTTACACATTATATTGAATGAATTATATCAAAATCTAGATCAAAATATTGCCATGAAATACACAAAATTATCATTGTATAATAAAAGCGTACTTCTTAATCTCGATAATTATTATTTTTACACTCATTGTAATTAATATGAATAGGAGATATATGAATGAATATGAATAGGAGATAACAGGATATTTTTGATTTTTTAGAAAATGTAAGTTGAATGGATTTTGAAGAATTGTAAAGATTTGAGGTATTTTTTAATATTTCAAGGAATTTTTTAATATTCCGAGGAATTTTCGATAGATTTCAATAAATTGAACGGATATAAAAGAATTAAAAAGATTTTATAGGGTCTTTGAAAAGATTCTGAAGAATTTTGAAAAGATTTCAATGTATTGAAGGGATGAAAAAAATTGAGGATATTTTTGAAGGTTACAAAGAATTTTCAAAAGTTTCCAAAATTTTCAAGGGATTTCATAAAATTTCAAGGGATATAAAATACTTTAGAGTACTTGAAAATATTTCAAGAAATTTTCAAGAGATCTAATGATTTCAAGGTGTTTAAAAAAAATTGTATGCGGTTTCAAAGAATTTCTGATAATTTTTGAAGATCTCGAACAATTTTATAGCACCTATGAGGTTTTAGGATATTTTGAAATAATCCATGAGATTTTCAAAGGATTTTAGCAGATTCAACTATTTGTTTGAAAATTCGACTGTACTCTAAAAAATTTGTCGTTTGTTATTTAAAATTCATCTTTTTTGGTTTAAAATTCGACTGTTTTTTTTCCTCTGTTTCGGTCGAAAATTCAACTGTTTTGTAGAAAATTTATCCTGTTGGATTGAAAATTTATTTTTAATATTAGAAAGTCATAATTTCGATTGAACCAAATAAAAATGTCCAACTATTCTAGGTTAGAAGGTAATTTTTTTGTTTGAAAAGTCTACCATTATACTTTTGGTTCGAAAATAATCTCCTTTGGTTGAAAATTCTGCTATTTGTTCACAAATTTTATAATTTTGCTAAAAACTCATCTTTTTCAGGCACAAATTTAACTACTTAGTTAAAATTTAATCTACTAGGTTAAAAATGATTTTTTTTGTGTTGAAGATTCATCTCTTGTAGAAAATTTAACTATTTTGTTAAAAATTCGTTTTATTTTTGGTTGAGAATCAATTTCTTTGACTGCAAATTCAACTATTCCATTTTTGGTTGAGAATTTGTGTTTTAGTTTTAAATTGAACTATTTGGCTAAAAATTCAAGTAATTGGTTAAAAATTCTTGTATGTTCTTGATAATTCATCTCTTTTTGTAAAAAGTTAATATTCTTGGTTAAAAAATCAACCTTTTGTATAAAAACTCAACTCTTAGATTGAATGTTCAACTCTAACATTGAAAATTCTTTTTTTTTAAAGATTTATAATTTCAGTTGAAAATTCATCTCTTTAGTTGTAAAATTTAATTATTTCGTTGAAAATTCGTCTTTTTAGGTTTAATTTCACTGTTTTTCATTTTCAACTAAAATCTTTTATTGTTTAAATATTAAGTTTTTGGTTTTAAAATAAAATATTTGGTTTAAAGGTGAGTTACTTTGTGGAAGATTAAGTTTGTTGTTGAAGATTCATTATTTCAGCGGAAAAATCAACTATTTGGTCATAAATTAACTTTTATGTTAGAAATCAATATTGTAGGGTTGAAAATTATTATTTCTTGATTAAAAAAGAACTTTTTTGCTGAACATTATTTTTTTCCGTATTAAAAGTCAACATATTTCTAAAATATTTGACAATTTGGTAGAAATCTTATGCATTTTGTTAAAAATACGTCTATTTAGGTAAAAAATTATTCTTCTTTGTTGAAAATTCATTATTTTGGTAGAGGGTTTACCAATTTTTTTTCATCAAAAATTCGTCTTTTTCGTTGAATTAAATTGGTTGATAATTCGGTTTTGTTTTCGAAAAACTAGTTTCTTTAGCTGTAAATCCTACTGTTCTATTGTTGGTTGAAAAATTATCTTTTTCAGTTGAAACTTTGTTGTTGAAAATTATTCTTTTCCGTATTAAAATTTAACTGTTTTCTAAGATATTCTACTCTTTAGCTTGAATTGGCTTCTTTTTTGTTGAAAATAAGATTTTTTGGCAGCAAATGTAACTGTTAAATTTTTGTTTAATCATCTTTGTAGGTTAGAAATTCAGCTAATTCGAAAAAATGAATTCATTTGGTTAAAAGTCTAATTATCTTACTGAAAATTCATCTATGTTGTAGAAATTATCTTTTCTAGTTGAAGATTCAACTATTTTGATGAAAATTCATTATTTTGGTTCAAAAGTTCAATTATATGATTGGAAATGAAATAACAAATTTTTGTTGCGTGTACAATATTGGTATTTATCGAATCAGATTAAAATTTTTTTTTCCAAAGGAATGTCACGTGTTACAAATCCAATTGTTTGCAGCGTTTTTTTCTTCAATTTCAGATGAATAATATCTCGTGGATTTACTATTTTTATGTTATTAACGTCTAGGAGTATGATATAGATGACAGCTTCCAGACAAGTTTTTTTTATTGTATCATGATAATGAGTTCAAATAAAGTTAAAAATTGATATATAAAGTTTCAATACCTGTACAGGTTTCTTTATCAGATAATATATTAATCATTAATGTTTTCAGTGAAGTATGTTGTCGAAGTTAGAAATGTAAGAAAAACTTAGTAGACACCTTTCGCCATTTTGTTCCTTATCTTGTTATTTTCAGTTTCGTGTTGGATATGTGTAGCTAGTTGACTCCCTAGCCTCCTTCCATAATGGAAATATGACTAGTTTGACTTACGTTTTTCAAAAAATTAATGGGTACTTAAGTTTGCTGATGGCTGTTTGCGCGGATAAACATAGAAAATAGAGTTGGTATATAAATCGTGACCGAAGCAGCAGATAAAGTCAGTTTTAGAACTTATGGAATAATATGAATTTTTCAATTATCTGTTTTTTCGCATTTTTGTGTGTGGATTTTTTTACTGGATATGTTGGCGGAAAGTGCTTGAAAATAAACGGTATAAGATTAGATGGAGGCGAAAATGCTAGATGTAGTTCTAAAAGGGATTGTTGTAAACATTTTTCCTGCGAACCACTCACAGGCAGGACCAGTAAGTCGGAAAATTTTTAATAAATACTACATTAATGAATATTTTTTAATCAGTTGTTTGCCAACACTGTTAGAAAAAACTTCAACCATATTTAATGAGTTATCCAATTGTCGTAGTTGAATGAATTTTGAACCATATGGAAGAACATGTTCTAAAATTTTTTTACACTCAATTGATTAATTTTTAATCATAATAGATGTAAATATGCTGTGATAAAAAAAATTAATTTAAAAGAATATAGAAACCTTTAAATAATTAAAATGAGATTGTCATATTTTGTGTATAGTTTGCAATATTAGTTCGAAATACGGTCACAGAACAATCAAACATGTTTCTTACTTTCAGATTATAAGAATCGGGAATGCAAGAAGAAATAATTGGTGTGATTGAAGATTGAAGATATACAAACATTTCCACAACTTCAAGTCTTGAAAAATCTATACATTCAAATTATTATGCGCAGTTCACTGAACCACAATGTGGCCTTCTAAATTTGATGTTTTCACCAATGAATAATTACACAAACTAAATGCAATCATAGTTATTTTGTGATCGTATTATGATTCTCTAAAAATGTATGATCTAAGAAAATTGAAATTTCTATATTTTAATTATCATCAACTTTTCGCAATGCTAAAAGTCCTTTAAAGTAAAATTGTGCAGAGCCACCCACCACTTTTTTCGTGATAGACGTTGAGGAAAGTACACGTCATTTATGAACTTGGCCTTAGAAACACGTGGGTTTCCCTCTATTTTTATTAGCTATGTTTACTGACCGATTAGGTGAATATTATGCTGAACATAAATGATAAGCAATTGGTTTCTTTCGTCATGTTCACAAAAACGAATCTTAAAGTATCACTAACCTTTCTCGTATGAAAGAATTTACTAATAATAGGTTTATTTCTTTGTTGTTTACGCGCTTTTATATACATGGTACTCAATCTTATTTTACATTTTTTCGAAAATTTTGAAATAAATGCTTAAATCTACTTTCAAGTATAAATGTGATCAACTCTTTTTTTTGACTGGAATTAGTCAAGTTCAAGGAATTCATAAAAACTACACCGTAAATAAATTAAAATTGCGAAAAATTATACACCTAAACAAAATAAAATGGCTGATGTTGACAAATAATTTAGAAAGGGTCTAGGATATTATCCTATGTGTACGTTACCATAAGAAAAGTCTTTCCTGAACTGTTCAGCGTTTTCACCATAAAAATGATCTTTCAAGGTCACGTTTATGGTTTTCGAGATTCTTGCGTATATCTCGGATTATTTTTGAAGGATTTCAACCAACCTGGGTCAAATTAAAGATATCTCATAAATACATTTAATACATTCTTTCAACAATTTTTAGCGCAAAATTCCAATTTTGACAAACATTTAAATACCTTAAGTAGAATTTTCTCGAAAACTATAATACATACATCAGTGAAAAAAATCACACAATTTGTTTACATATCAAGTATTTATTAATTATTTTTTAAGATTTTTTGAAGTGGTAGGGTATGGTGGAAAAAATGAGAAACGTACTTTATTACGAATATCGGACTTCGAAGACCTCACATACTATTAACAAAACTACGCAAGTTACTTTTTCGCTATTTACAATGAAAATAATCGCTCCGAATATAATCAAGACTCTTCACATTGACAACTTTTTTTTACACGAAATTCTCCTGATTACCGTATCTTTTGCAGTTTATAAGGCCACTGGATCTTACCAATTTCTTTAGTAATATACGATTTATGATTTCTTTTGAAGACCCTAATTTTTGTTTCATTTACGTTAATTTTGATATCCTTGTTCTGTATACTTGTATTTAGTTTGCTCAACATTATTTGCAAGTCTTCGATTGACTCTGCCATAACAAACTTATCATCTGCGAACGCTTACTCACGTACCCTAACTGTCTCAAGATCCACACATTCTTCGTCGGAAAGGGTCATTATTAGACACTTGCCAATGTGAATAATTAATATAAAAAATATTTTTGAAAGTTCATTTGAATGGCCCCCTTCGACGAAGAAGGTGTGGATTTTGAGACATTAAGGGTACATGGGTTAGCGTTCGCAGATGATAAGATTGTAATGACAGAATCAATCAAAGACTTGCAAAAAATGTTAAGCAAACTGAATAAAAGTTTGAAGAACGTGGGCCTCAAAATCAACATAAATAAAAAAAATTATATTCTTTGAAGGAAACCATAAATCGTATATTACTAAAGAAACTGGTAAGCTCTAGTGGCCTCATAAACGATAATAGATATGACAATCAGGAGTATTTCATGTGAAAACATATTTTGTTAGTGTCAGAACTTTCGAGAATAATCCAGCTGACTATTTTTATTGCAAATAGTGAAAAAGTTACTTGCATGATTTACTTAATAGTCATGTAAGGTCTTGAAAGACCGACATTTTAGTGAAAGTACGTTTTTCAATCTTTCCATTATGT
>JAABKJ010006081.1:0-22330 GCA_011634705.1 Andricus grossulariae | reverse complement strand
GACCTGGTGTATCGTCTTCTGGATCGCTCGATGATACTTGCATCGAACGATGCGACGGAATGATCAGCCTGCGTTTATGCGGACCTTTTATAGGACGCTATCCCCACTCTTCACTACCCCCACTTTAATTCAGAGTCTGCGCAAATAAGATATATTCTATTGCGCATGCGCCAAATCTTTGAGAAAATCTAACCATGGATGACTGAGTGACGTCATCAGTTATTTACACGCGATTGGTAAGATAGGCTCCTGATGTAGCGACTGAGGCTCACTCTATAATAGCTGAGTATGTGTACTTTTAACGGCCGATGGTAATTACCTGATGTTGGTAACTCAGCCTGGTACAGAACCTTAAACTTAACTTGGAACAGAACCTAATAATGCTTACTTTGCAAGAATCTCCATTACCAACCTCACTGTGTTACCTACTTGGCCTGGAACATAACCTCAAACTTACCGACCTCTCTGCTTTACAGCCTGATGGGAACATTGTTCCCTACCTTACCGACATATAAATAATGCTAATATAAAAAGTTATCGACCTCCCTGTTTTACCGACTGATAGTAACGTCGTTCCCTATCTTACGGACATATCGAAAATGCTAATATAAATAGTTGCCCGTCTCCCTGTTTTAACGACTGATGGCAACATTGTACCCTACTTTACCTACCGATTTTCGGTAATTTCTGGTAATTTTACCGGAAATTATAGTAACATATCATACATAATCCAATATTCATTTGTAAACATTTCCATCAATTTCCGGACATTTATGCAAATTTTCTGTTATTTATGGTAATTTTACCGGTAAATATGGTAACTTGCCAGAAATTGCCCAAAATATTACATATCTTTCCGGAAATTTATGAACATTTTCAGTAATTTATGGTAATTTTACCGGTAAATATAGTAATTTACCATAAATTACTCAATATTCATGTTTATAAATTCCATAAATTTACGGAAATTTATGAAAATTTTCAGTAATTTGTGGTAATTTTACTGGTAAATATAGTAACTTACCATAAATTACCCAATATTCATGTTTAAAAATTTCCGGAAATTTATGAAAAATGTTGATTACTTATGGTAATCTTACCGGTAAATATGGTAACTTACCATAAATTGCACAATTTTCATTTTAAATGTCCATAAATCTCCGGATATTTATGAAACTTTTCGGTAATTTAAAGTAATTTGACCAGTTATATGTGGTAACTTTCCATAAATAACAGTAAAATTCTATTATCTGCAACCAAAATTTCCTCACAGTTTTTGCGTTGAGTGGACTGATGATTATAAAATGCGAGCTCATAGATGTATAATTTTCATTATTCACATCTGACGTCACTTTTCAGTCCCGAGCGAGTAAAAAGTAGAGCTTTAGCTCCGCTTCATAGGCGTCGAAAAGGGCTGAAATCATGCATGTGTTTTAAAAAAGTAATTTTTAAGTGTCTCTTCTGAATTTTATGAAAGTAAAATTAAAATTTAAGTGGAAAATTATATAAAAAAATGTATTATACAAATGTAAAAAATAGTCCCCTTAAAATAAACATTTTTTCCCTTTCCACCCCCAATAATCCATAAAAAAAGCACATTTTCTTTCTTCAAAACTTTTTTATTCAATATACATATATTATATATATTCATATGTTCAATATATATTATATATATTAAAAAAAAAGTTTTTAAGAAAGAAAATGTAATTTTTTATGGATTATTAAGGGTGAAACGGGGAAAAATGTTTATTTTGTGCGCACTATTTTTCATAGTTGTGTAATCAATTTTTTTATATAATTTGCCATTTGAATTTCCATGTTACTTTCATAAAATAAGGGGGTGAGACTTTAAAAAATCAGAAAAATAATTCTTTTGGACCACCCTTATAAAAAAAAATGACTCGCAGTAATTGTACAGGAATTTAATATGAATTTAACTTTACGCGCCAAAGAAAGTCAGGGAATTTCCATAACTTTAAATAATTGTCAAGCAGAATAAATTAGAAATTTTTCACCTTTAATTTGAAATTGTTTTATTATGTTTATAAAAGATTCTTGGTTAAAAATGTTATAAGTTTAAGATACTGGTCTTCGAATATTAATAGTCAGGGAAAATGAAAAATTGGTTCGGAAAAAATTATGAAATTTTTTTAATGAATTCTTGCGGTAACCCTGATATAACATTCTTGTTAGTAATTTATTTTCCTTTTATTTGTCTGTTTGATTTGAAGATTCATTTTTTTTATTAAAAATTTCATCCTTTTTGGACCAAAATGCAACTATTTGGTTCGAAATTCAATAATTTTGTTAAAAAGTCATCCTTTTTGGTTGAAAATTCAACTGTTTTGGGGAAAATTCGTCTTTTTGGGTTAAAAATTCAAGTTTTTCATAGAAAATTCACTTCTTGTTGAAAATTCATATTTTGATGTTGAGATGTGAAACTGAAATCTTTTTTGGATGAAAATTCAACTATTTCTTAAAATATTTGTCTTTTTAATTCAAAAATGCATGTATTTTTGTAGAAATTTCATCTTTCTTAGATAAAAATGCACATGTTCGGTTGAAAATTCAACAATTTTGTTAAAGTCATCCGCTTTTATTGAAAATTCAATTGTTTTGTGAAAAATACGTCTTTTTCGGTTAAAAATTCAAGTTTTTCGTAAAAAATTTACTTCATGTTTACAATTCATATTTTTATCATGAAAAGTTAAACTAAAATCTTTTTCGGATGCAAATTCAATTTTTTTTTTTTTTAAATTTGTCGTTTTGATTCTAAAATGCATCTGTGTTAGTAGAAATGTTATATTTCTTGGATAAAAATGCAACTGTTTGGTTGAAAATTAATCTTCTTTGCTTGAGGATTGAATTATTTTGTTTGAAAATTTTGGTTGAACTACTTTGTTAAATCTTGTTTTTTTAATTTTTTTCATTGAAAATTCAATTACGTGGGTGAAAGTTGAACTACGTTGCTGAAAATTAATTTTTTCGAAAAAAGGTTTATCTCGTTGTTAAAAAATTTAACTATTTTGTTGAAAATTTATTTTTTTGCTGAAAATTAATATTTTCGGTTTCAAAACTCAATTTTTGTACAGCAGGTTCATCTTTTGGTTTAAGGGTTCAATAATTTAGATGAACTTTTGTTTCATTCATGACTAATTTCCATGACTAATGGATGAATTTTTAAATAAAAAAGATAAATTTTCAACAAAAAGTAGAATAGTTTAATTTAGTCAGAAAAAAAAGTTTTCAAGCAAATAAAATAAAAAACTTAGTTACATTTTTAGTTCAAAAAATTAATGTTCAATGAAAAAACTAATTTTCAACGAAAGAAATGAAATTTCAACCAAAAAGATTAATTTTATTCCAAAAAAGAATCATTTTTAAGAAAATATACATTTTCAACCAAACATTCTACTTTTAATCGAATTTTTATTCTAATAGTTGAATTTTCAATTAAAAAGGTGAATTAGTTACCAAGAAACTTAATATTCCACAACAAAAGACATCTTCCAAAAAATACAGAAATTTTCAAAAAAAAATTTGCATTTTCCAAATATTTGAATTTTTAACTGAAGAAGATAAATTTTCAACCAAACATGGAATAGTTAAATTTTCATTTTGAAAAATATTTACAAAAAATAAAAATGTTAACAAAATAGTTAAATTTGGAAGAAAAAAAAAATTTCAACTAAAAAATGATGAATCATCAGCCAAAAAATAAATATTTAACATAGTAGTTCCACTTTTAACTAAGTAGTTGAATTTTGAACTAAAAAAGTTTTTCAGTCGCTTTTCACGACTAGTGAAAATCTTTCAAATTTAATCAAGTAGTTATATTCGAAGAAAAATCCTAGGAACGAAGTCACATTTACAGTATGATTCGAGCAATTAAAATAGCCTGTAAATTCCAGATTTTTTCGTTTTTCTTTTCATGAGGTGATGAAAAATATGGAAAACCTTCTAAAGCGATTTTTACTAATACCGAAATTAGTACTAATAATGTTATAAATATTGTGACAATGAAAGGCAGTGATACGGAATCAAAAACAACCATTTTCGTTTGTCTACATTTTAAAATTCTAAATTTAGTTTCCGTCAATAACTAACTTTTTGACTTTGCTGTTTCCAAACTTGAAAAAATGGAAAGATATTTTAGCTCCCCAAAAAATTCCAACACTTGGCACTCCTATTTGCAAAAAATGAATCTAATTCTTTTTATTTTTTTTGAATGAGAAAACTCAAAATTAGCAAAAGATTAACTCGAATATTCTTCATAAGTATTTCCACTCTTTCGACCTGTAGGTCCACGAACCTTCAGATACTAAAATCGTCCAATTTACTTTACCTGGCGCTCTCTCGTGTTTTCATTTTGAACTCATTCTCTCTGGCAAGGCAGAACCCTAGAAAATTGATTTTCAAAAGGGAATTCTAAAAAAAATCGATCCAAGTCCCAAAACTGAAGGAACTTTCAATTAACCACTAAACTCGTATAATTCCTCAAGTTTCTGAACTATCGATCTACAAATAAATCATGTATAATAGATATAATATATTTCATGTAATAACGTAAACAAGTAATGCTTTTGTACAAATGCGTCGTTACAAATATCAAAAATTAGTCTGACAAGCTAGAATAAAGAGAGCCAACTTTTAAACGCACCCAATCATTATCTAGATGTAATTCATGAAATCATCACGAAATCGTCATCCAAATCTTTTATCAAGATCGTCATCAAAATTCTTTCATCAACACATCACTTAATTATCCCTCCTCTCGGAACTGTTAATGGTAACTGAAACTTAGGCAGTTCATTCTGTAGTCTAGAACTGATTACATCACACTAATTGATCATTTGGCAGATCAGACTGGAATCGAAGAGAACTTTTCGAAGAGATATTTCGATCAGGGATTCCATTTTGCAGGATCTCGCTCGCTATGGACACTAAAATTTTTATAAGTCGTCGACGTGTTTCGGAATACCGGTTCGAGTGTCGGACTTTACTTCCGAGTATAAAAATTTCACGACTTATTACGCTGCCGCGACACGAATGAATCGCTACGGAAACGGCATCTTAGCAGTTTGCCTTGCGGCAGTTTAACGACCGCCGACTCACAAGTAGGTTACCGTCAGTTTTCCTTGCGAAAATAAAAGAGAAAAATGTCCTGGATCTCGGATTCCCGCTTAGAAATATTCATTAAGTCTGAGAAAAGTGAGAAATCACATTTATAGGGATATATGGGAACAACTATGTACAAGTCCTTAGACAATTTCTAGTTCACACTTTAGCAGCTGGCTTTAGTCGAAGCCTCAGAAATTTTCCCCTGATGCGAACATTCGTTGCGATCCACGTTTGACCGGTTAAAGTTCCATTTTTACTTTTAAGGCGTGAAGAAACAGTAGTGAAGTGGAAAAATAATTTGGTCCTTCGAGCCGGATAGTGAGGTTGGCCACTCACATCTTAAAAATTTGGTTTGGACACTGTTCGGATTTTTTCCGCTTTTGAAAAATCCCCCTTCTTCAAATTTGAACGCATCTTGTTAAATAAAAAGTGTAAACAAAATAAAGTCAAATATTTTCAGAGAAAAAGTTCTCCTGCAGAATTATAAAACTGAATTATTCAAAATTCAAGAGTTTAAAATTAAAAACTTTCAAACTTAGACATTTACCAAGAATCACTTAAAATTAAATCATTTTAAAGTGAAAGTCTTTCAAAATTTAACAATTTCAAATTTTAGGAAATCTAAGCTAAAAAGTTCCACACTAAGTATTATGAATTAAAATAAATTAGAACTGAAATACTCAAAATTACAGAATTGTAAATTAACATATTCAAAAATGGAATTTTGAATGCTTTAATTTTAAAGTCACATTTTAAAGACAATTTGAAATTCTTGCATTTAATTTTGATAGACTTGCACTTGAGAATTATTAATTCTTGAAGAATATAAAATTGTTCAATTTTTAATCATTAACATTTAATATTAATTTTTTTAAATTTTAATCCTCGCTTTTTAATATTTTAACGTTTTGTACATTTTAGAAATAAAAGTTTTAAAATTATCAATTTCGAATTATAAACATAAAAAAAACCTTTTCTACTTACAAAGTTTTTATAATATTGTGAAATTTCTTAAATGAAAAAAAATGAAACTGATGGTTTGAAATATACAATCAGTTACTAAACAAAATTAAATCCCGATCCCCTTTATGCGTTTCAGTGATCACACTGAAAAAGAAATAAATAAAAGCAGTGAAATAAAATATGTTTTTAAAAATAATGCTATAATTAAAAATAAAAATATACCAATCCCCTGCTCTCTGGTTTATTATATTATTTAGAAATAATCAGAATTCACTCGAGTTCCTTTGACTCCTCAGAATTCCCTTAATTCTTCTACATTCATTGAATTCAAAGAATTCTTTTCAGGAATTCAGATCATTCAGGAAATTTAGCGGAATTTCAAAAATTCAGTTTGAAAAAATGAACTCAAGAAACTTAAAAGAATCCAAGCGAATTTGAAAGAGTTTAAAAACATTCCAAGCAATTCAAAAGAAGTCTAAAGAATAAAAGCAGATTAGATGACCAACGCCAGTGGTGGTTTTTAGACGTACAATCCCAGAGATGTTCTTTTAACATGGAGGTATAGAATTATTCATTACGTAACAACTCCCTTAACCGATTCGTATTCTTCAAAAATTTAAACGGTCAAGCGCAGAACAAAATAATTCTTCGGGCGGACTTTCGCTCTCAACTATAAACCAAGATTACCCTAATAAAGCCTGTGGTTCCAGATCCTAAATCGAATCTCATCTCAAAAATGGCACATTATTTTTACAACTAGAAACACTCCGACCCTAAAGTCACAACAGATCTTCGAAAGTCGAGAAATCTTTTCAGCATCCAAAGGGAGGGAGACAATCCCCCCTTCCAACTGTTATCTTCTGTAGTCGAAGCTGGCATTTGTGAAGACCGTGGCTTTCAAGGTGATGGAATGTCCCCTTGTTTCCTCGACCGGATATGAAGAAACTTTCCTTTTTCCAAATATGTTGTGCCTCCAAAGTTGGTGGAGAGCAAGGGAAGCTTTGGTGTGATAAGGGCTGGAAATCTGACCCCTAGCGGGAGCATCTTCAGGACAGGAGAAGCACCTAAATTTCCTCTGAGCTGCCAACTTGTTCTGTTGCCTCATACAATTATCTGTCAAATAACTTTGTTCGGTTCCCAGCTCTTTTTCATTGTTATTTGTGTTTTGGTCTGAAGAGATGAGAGGATCTTCCTCGAATATGCGTTTTTGGTGTAAAACCTTTCTGGGTTGACTTTGTTTCCTCCGCCTTTCACTGGATCTGTTGTTGCTCAGATCGCTATTAGGAAAAATGATGTTTAGTTCGACTACTTCCTGTATGCAACAGGTAAAAAACCTGGTCGTGTAAGTCAAGGTCGTTGCAGTTGTCGTCCTCGCAGCTGCAGCGCCTCTCATCCCGAGGTGACGCCATGGTTGCTGTTGTGGGGAAGTTTACCATCTCGTGGCTGCAACCACCGCGGCACTGTTTCATAAGTTACGTTCATTTTTTTCAGTTTTAACTCATTGATGTGGACATGTACACGTAAACACGTAAAACTGCTTTCTAGAAACAGCCAGTAACAAAACGAGCAGGCGTGCGGCTACGGATGCGACGACAAGAAACAAGGACCTTGGCGATAAATTAAAATAAGGTGAAGGTAAACATTAATCTAGATCTAAAAAGCAACAGTGAAAAAATGAGAAACCTCCATGTTAAAAGAACCTCTCTTGAAATTTAGACATAAAAGAAGCACTCTGGTGTTGGTCGTCTAAACTAACCACTCTGCTTTTTGAGTGGGCTCCTCGTTTTATCAGGTATACAGATTAATTCGGTACCTTTACTTTCATGTCTTATAACCCTTGGTCTTGAATTTTTTCCCGCACTAAGGTAGTTTTAAAGGGCGAACCTTAAGCTTTAAAATACAATATAATAGGTGGCGGCCCTTCGGACTTAATCTCAACATTGGTGTCCGACAAGAAACATTTGAGACACTGCATTCTTTTTGCATTCCAAATGAAAACCGAAATGATTAGGTCAGCCTTAGAAGAAGATGCGGTAACACATATGCTCAAATGCTCCTTGTCGGGTGCCATTGTATTCACTAAGGATTTTTGGGGTTAAGTCCGCAGGACCGCCATCTATTAGATTGTGCTTTGAAGTTTAAGGTTCACCCTTTAAAACTACATCAGGACGGAAAAAAATTCAAGTTTGACCAAGAGTTACAAGCCATCAAAGTAAAGGCACCGAATTAATTTGTAGACCTATTAGTACGAATACGCATAAGCATACAGGTTTAGTAATTAATACTCTCTTTTAGTATATCATTTATAATTATTTTGAATTTACATTTAATTCCTTCAAATTGTTTCGAGTTCTTTAAATTCTTTGTATTCTCTTAAATTCTTTAATTCCCTTGAAATCTTCTAAATTCCTCGGTATTTCCAGAAAGCTTTTGAATCCGAATTCCAAGGACTTCCAAATAATGGAAGAATCTCAGGGAATCCAGAAGAATTCAAAACATGGCAAGGAATTTAAAACATAATACACTTAATCAGAGTATTGATTATTAAGCCTGTCCCTTGTTTGCAGCATATGTATGCGTACTAGAACGACGGGCCAACTAAGAAGCATAATGATTAGTTTAGACGACCAACGCCAGAGTAGTCGATTTAGACATACACTTCAACAGAGGTTCTTTAAACATTGAGTTATTGAATGATTTCACTTTTTATCTGAAAGGTAAACACAAAATGCGACACAAAACGATAGGATATTTTTCATGAATTGAAAAACTTGTCTTTTCGGATTTGTAAGGGATTCACTTCAAATTATATTAAAAAACTCCTTCATGGTATAAGAGTTGACTAAATGTCTTGATTGCCTTTGAACTACAAAGTTTGTCCAACGCGGTTAGACAAACTAATTAATTCAGTTTTACAACTGGAATCTAGATATCGCAGAAGATGTCTTTTACCATGACTGGAACTTGTGAAACTTTAGCGTGCAGTGGAACGAAAAATGAATATAAGAAAACCAGAAGTTTCGTCCGAAACTTATCTCTTTGGCTGAAAATTAATTCGTCTGCATGAAGATAAGTTTCAGGACTTAATCCAATGCTGCCAGGTCTAAATACTAAGCTCAAATTTCATTTGAAAAAAAGTGCATATTGTTCGTACAACTTTCTTTTAAAAACAATCAAAAATGTTTTCTTTGGCAACACTGTCAAAAAGATCGGATATTTAAGCCTAAGTTGAACATGCACATAAATAAATAAAACTAGTATAGCACAATACGATAATAAACATTAAATACCACTTGAAGAACCTACCCAAGGATTGTGCTAGGAGGAATGATTGTTGTTGATGATGGGATGGCAGATGCTGGAGCTGGAAAGACCGGAGGTCCTGGAGGAGGTCGTCCTCCACCTACAGGACTAGAAAATAAAAATTTCAGTTGGAATGGTAATCTTAGACAAAAAGATAAAAGCAGAATTGATGGGATTGATCAAAGACTTACTGCAAGGGTTGCTGCTGTTGTTGTTGTTGCTGCTGCTGCTGTTGCTGTTGATGGCGATTGTTTTGAGGCTGTGGTTGTGACTCTGACGAAGTTTGTGCTGAAGAAGCTAAGGCTGGTGAATTTGCACCCGTTACTCTGTGCACATGAAGCTGATGAACTTGTAGTTGTGCAGCGTCTTCGGCTAAGAAGGAACATCTTGAACATTGTCTTTTATTGTGAACCTTCAGGACATGGGTCGCTAAACGTTCAGCCCTCGCTGCTTTGTATTCGCAAAGAGCGCAAGCAAAAGGTTTCAGATGGGTGTTTAGATGACGTTTTAAACACCAGTTATCGACTCCACTCCAAGAACAATAACAGCAGGTGTACCTGGAATCCAAAAAATATCCACTTTTTAGGCTTCTCTGTTAGCTTCGGTCAGTTTAGTTAACTCTAAAAGAATAGAGAGCTTCTTGGTGAATGGGGACACAAGCTGTGCAGCTAATACTTCCAACCAGATGAAAACATCACGTTCCTGTGGAAGAGAGAGAGTTCGTTAGAATCGAGACTGAATTTCTCTGTTGGTTCCTTTTTGATTAACGAGCTCCACGTGTCGATGGAGTTTAAAACACACGTGCGATCGTATCTCATTGCGGCAGCGGCAAGTAGGTCGATCCGCACCAGATTTCGCGTCTTCACGCACCGTAACCTCAGAACGATCGATCATTTTCCTGCACTCTTGAATAATTTCCGCAAGGCCGTGGCTAGGCGTCGCAGAAAAAGAAGCTATCAACACTCGACCGTGCCCTTATGAATAATCGATTAATCTAATTCGGGATGGATTATCACGGTGGATGGTCCAGGATCACAGGTGTGCTCATCATAAAACGAGGACGATCTTCGGGATCGTCTTCAGATGGAATCATTTAGTGACTTAGTTTCAGAAGGATGTGAGATCATTTCAAAAACATAAAATTAATAGATAGCAGGGTGTCTACTTTGAAGCTTATTTTAGTATTCGATAATATTTTTTTAATTGTCACTTGAGACTTAAACACAACGGATGACGTCTAAACTTATCCAACCTCAAACGAAAATTAGCAAGTCGCACAATTTAATCCAGAAACTGAATTAACATCGAAATTTTTCAGATATAATTTTTATGGTTTGTAAATTGAATATCACAAAAAAAGTTAAAAATTCTTTTCCACCTTTTAAATATACAAATACTATTTAGGATGATCCAGGATGATCTAAAGGGTGTGGGTAATAATCTTCATGATTTTTCGTTTAAATATTCATGCTTTTTCGTTTAAATATTCATTCCATTCGTAGTAATGATTTCGTTTTGAGATTGGTTTTCTATCACAAAGTGACAGTTGATGTGTTGACGTTCCAATAATAATTTTAAATAATTTAAAATTAGTGCGGTTGATTAATTTTAGAACTATTTTCTAAAATTATTTTAAAAAAGGAGAAATAAGGTGGTTTTTCAAGAAAATAGAGGAGCAATAGGGGAATAAATTCTTTTAATTGACACTAATTTAGGTACCGTATTCCTAAGATTTCAAGTCGAAATATATTGCACTTTCAACAAAATAGTAGAATTTGCAACCAAAAAATATGATTTTCAATCCAAAAAGAAGAATTTTCAAGAAAAGAGCTAAGGTTTCTAGCTGGAAAATAAATTTTCAACAATTTTAGCTAAGAACCGTCCAACTTTCAACCAAGTAGTTGAATTTTCAAGACAAAAAGACAAATATTTTAGAAAACGTTCAATTTTCAACAAAGAAAGATGGATTTACAACCAAAAAAGATGACTTTTCTACCAAAAGATGAATTTCCTATTAAAAAAACGAATTAACTAAACAGATGAATTGTCGACCACAAAATATTACTTTTTACGAAAATATACTATTTTCTTAAAAAGTAGTTTTTTATTATTATTTTAGATAGTTTAATTTTTGAGCAAATAGTAGAATATGTAGCCAAAATAGATGAATAATTCTGAACTAAAAATATGTTAATAGACTTTGCAATTAAAAAGAATTATTTTTAAACCATAAAAGATAAATTTCTGAATGAAAAGAGATATCTTTTCTGCCAAGAGATAAATTTTCAATTTGAAAGGACGTTCTTTCTGTCCAAAAATATAGTCTATAAACAAAACAGTTAAATTTTTTACCAAAAAAGATTACTTTTAAACAAAATAGTTGAATTTTCAACAAAATAATAAAATTTTAAACCATATAGCATGATAATTTATAACCAAAAGAGATTGATTCTAAACCATAAACATGATAATAGACTTTTCAATGACGTTTCACATTCAATCAAAAAGGACGAATTTTCAACCAAAAAATGAAATTTCAACCATACGAAAATGAATCTTCAACCAAATCATCGAATTTTTAAATAAAAAAGATTAACCAAAAACAGTTGCATTTTCAGCTAAGTAGTTGAATTTTCAAGCAAAAAAAAAAATTATTTTAGAAGACGTTGAATTTGCAACCAAAAAAAGGTCACTTTTCTACCCAAAGATGAATTTTCTATCAAAAAAGACGAATGTTAAACTAAACAGTTGTATTTTCGACCCAAAAATATTGCTTTTTACGAAAATATACTATTTTCTTAAAAAGTAATCTTTTTTAACTATTTTAAATAGTTGAATTCTTAACTAAATAGTAGAATTTGTAATCAAAAGAGATGACTAATTCGGGGCAAAAACTAGATAGTCAAAAATTAGTTGATTGACATTTGACTGAGTTATAGAATTTTAAGCTAATTCAATTTTAATTTTCAATAAAATAATAAAATTATAAACAAAAAGATTAAGCTTTAAACAAAAATAGTTACATTTTCAACGAAATAATTGAATTTTTTGAAGAAGTCATAACAAAAAAGGTGAATTTTAAATCCAAAAGGACGAATTTTTTGTCTAAGTAGACGAATGTTCAACAAAACAGTTGAATTTTCAACCAAAACAGATAAGTTTGTAACAAAATACTTCAATTTTCAACAAAATAGTTAAATTTTAAAAAGAATACTGGAATTGTCTACTACAAAAAACAATTTTCAACTGAACTGATGAATCTGCAACCAAGAAAATGAATTTTTAACAAAGTGGGTGAACTTTTCACCAAAAAAAGACAAATTTTCAACCCAGAAGATGAATTTCCTACAAAACAGTTGAAACTCTCAGCACGCAAATATTAATTTTCTACCAAAAATATGAATTTTCAACGAAATAATTTCATTTTCAACCAAAGAAAGGAATTTTCAATTAAAATGATGAATCTTAAAGAAACAAAAAAAAGCATTTTGAACAGAGTAGTTCAACTTTTAACCTTGAAGTTAAATTTTTTAAACAAATAGATAATTTTTCAATAAATAAAGATTTTTCAGTCAAGGAAGAAAAAATTTTTATCCAAATTGTTGAAAATTTAAGTCAAAAGACGAATTTTTGATAAATCAGTTGCATTTTCAACCCGAAAATATAATTTTTTATCAAAAACATCAATTTTCAACCAACATTTGCAGTTTTAACCAAAAGAAGAGGACATTTGAACCAATAAGATTACTTTTCTACCAATAAAGAAGAATTTTTCATGAAAAAAAGATCAATTGTCAACAAAAGAGATGAATCTTCTGTGAAAAAAAATTAATGTGAATTTTCAACCAAAAAGTTCATTTTCAACCAAAATAATAAAATTTGTAGCCCAAAAAGAAAAATATGCAACAAAACAGTTGAATTTTCATCCAAAAGTAAGAATTTTTTTTAATAGTTCAATTTTCTACTAAAAACGATCAATTTTCAACCGATAATGAAATAGTTCAGCTTTCAGTTAAAAAATTAATTTTCAACGAAATAGTTAAATCTTCAACCAATAAGATGAATTTTCAACAAAGTTATTAAACTTTCAACCAAAGAGATGAAATTACAAAAAAAATAATTAATCTTTAACTGAAATAGTTAAACTATCAATTAAAAAATTAATTACGAAAAAAAAAAAAATTTAACCAAAAAGATCATTTTTCAATTAAAATGATGAATCTTCGACAACAAAATTATTTTGTAATAAAGTGGTTCAACCTCCTGCCAAATATGTGAATTTTCTACACAAAAAAATGAATTCTCAACGAATAATGTAATTGTAGATATTTCAAACAAAAAGGATGGCATTTTAATAAAATTGTTGAATTTACAAGCAAATAATAAAATTCTTAACAAAAAGTATAATCATCAGGAGGAAGCAACAGAAGAAAAAAACAAGGCAAATAAATGACTCATTTTCAAAATTTCCTAACTTTAATCAGACCAATTTTTTATTTTCCCTGACCATTAATATTCAGATAACAAAATCTTGATCTTGTAACATTTTTAACATAAAATTATTTATGAACGGAATAAAACGATTTCAAATTAAAATAAAAAATTTCTAAATTATTATCCTTGACAGTTATTTAAAGTGCCTCTTATAGAAATATCCTGACTTTTGCAATATTTTTTTTCAAAAATCCCTGACTTTCACCTGATTTCTAGGTTTTCCCTGACCTACGGCCACACTATACAAATAGTGTGATATAACTCAGTCAAATTTAAATCATTCTGAACAATAAAAGCTCATTACATGCGGAATTGATCTTACTTTCAATATATTGACAGCAACAAATTATTAGATTAAGAAAAATTTAATTAAATTGTTGTTAAAGTTGACAAAAATTGGGAATTAATGAGAAACTTTGAAATACTTTCGATTATAGCTGCGTGATTTTCACCGCGACGAAATGAAAAATTTATTGTTAAAAAGGAATGTTTCTCTACTTTCAAACAAAACTAAAAATTATAAATTAAATCAAAACTACCGAACAACGGTTCAGCAGTCTTTTTTCGTTCAGCAGAGTACAGCAAGTTTGAAAACATATTTTTTCTTTAAGGGAATAAAAATTCCCGGACCATGAACAAAATTCAAGGACTTTTCCAGGCCTTTCCAGGTAAAAAGTAATTCAAGGACTTTTCCAGGATTTCAAGTATTTCCAGGACGCTAGACACCCTGATTTTATGGCTATATTATTTAGAACAGAAAATTGTGGTGACACATAGTTTATAAAAAAAGCATGATGAAGTGTCAGTGAAGTGAATAACGCCTGAAACAAAAGACCTTGGATACTAATGGGCCCGCGTGGAGAGCTTCACATGGTGACTTTGTGAAGCTCTTCGCCTGGGGCGATTGCTAGAGAGATTGATCAGCGACATGGGTCGGAGTGTTTGCAACACGGGAATTCTAGTTTAATCGAAAGGAGTAACTCTGAATGAAAATTGATATACCTTCTCTCCTGTGCGCCCTTGGTTCCCCCTTTAAGGTGGCTCTTGCTATTACAGCCTACATTCTGCAACCTCCTCCCACTACAGTTCGCTTCGGGTTGCATAATACCAGGTGCAGGCATGTTGGTTGCCTGATAGAGGCCCGTGTTGTTGGCTCCGGGAGCAGAATTAGATTGAAGCTGATAACCCTTGTTGTTGTTGTATCCCGAGGGATAAGTGGTGTGTTGTTGCTGGTTGCTACCAGTCCCGGTCGAACTATTATCTTGCTGAATAGGTTTTGGGGTACTGCTACTACCAGCGGGTCGACGAATTCTCGAAAGCTCATAAACATGTTCCCGATGCATTCGAAGGAAGTGTTTTTTCACATGGTCCGCTCTATTGAAGGGCTTGTAACACATATAACAATGGAATGGTTTCTCCTCTCGATGGATGTTCTCGTGTCGAGTGTAAAGGTCGCGTCTGTCGGTTCCATAAGGGCAGAAAGGACATGTGTATCTTTTTCCACTCGCCGTTGCTGGACCGGAGGTGGTCATACTGGCTGAACTCTGCAAAAAGATAAACAAAATTGGCATTAAATTTTATTCATCAGTTTAGCTCTAATCATTCAAAGTGAAATCAGGGAATAGTTCGATCTTCATAAACTTCAGTTGGAGTCCATTCGACTTTCATCGAGAAACCAAAACCTTATAGGTACAAGTGGGTTCAAAGGAATCATCTCACTTATCCAACAAATTAGCTTGGCTATCTGCCAGATCACTTTACCAAGTTTTGGGAGAGACAATGCTTAATCGAATTTAGGGTGTTGTTTGCAAGAGACAACAGATTATTTCTGACAATTTTTGTGTTGACAAATTGAAAGATCCATTAATATTATACTTTCCGCAACTGTTTCCAACAATATATCAAGGCTATGATCGAGAAGGTTTAAGTGCATTAAGAATAGATTTATGCGAAAGTAATTAAAACTTTTATGAGCTCTGGGTAGGAAATCTCACCGGAGAAGTGGTCGATGCATCCTTAATTCCCCACCCATTTTCCACCTCAGGCCTCTCGAGAAATGCATCGTGCATGCTTCTGTTTGTCTTAACGTTAGCGTATCTGGGAGATATAAAGACAGGGCTCAGAACTGCTCAAGCTTCAAAAAATAGTAAAATGCTAACCATACTTCTCTCAAAAAAGTAACCGAAAAGTAACAATAATGAGGCAAAAAAGTAACCAAAAAGAAAGATTTTTCACCGAAAAAGACAGTTTCCACTACAATTATGAATCTTCAACAAAAAATGTGTGTTCAAGAAAGTAGCTCAACTTTTAGCAAAAGGGTTGAATTTTTCGGACTGAAAAATATGAATTGTTAACGAAAAATATAATAGTTGATATAACAACCAAGACAGATTTTAATTTAATATCAAAAATAGTATAATTCATTCAAAAAGGACGATTTTTTAACAAAATAGGTTATTTTTCAACCAAATAGTTGAATTTTCTACGAAAATAGGGGAACCTTCAACCGAAAAAGACTAATTTTCAACAAAACAAGTACACTCTAACCAAAAAGATGAATTTTAAAATGAAATTATGTATTTTTAAACAAAAGGGTGATTTTCAATGAAGAAGATTAATTTTCTACCAAAATATACCAAGTTTCAACTAAAATGATGAATCTTCATAAAAAAAGATTTAAACTTTTAATTAAAAACTAGCAATTTTAGTCAAACTGCAATTTTCAACAGGATTCATAATAATTCAATTGATAACCCTTTTTATACATTTGACATACAAACTAATTATTATTTTATTGTTATTCTCTCATTTTCCCCGCTCTAAAGCGCCAAATTTACTGGAAAAAATTGAGTTTTTACATTTTTCAGAAGTTTTTAAATAATACAATTAATGAATTAATTAATTTAGTTATTTCGGGCAAAAAATGTAACCAAAAGTAACCTTTTCATAAAATAAGTAAGTTTTTAGTAACCCCGGATCAAAAAAGTAACTAAGTTACTCAAAAGTAACCCTTTCCGAGCCCTGTATAAAGAGTGCAAGAAAGAAAAAGAACAAAAGAATCGTGTGCATCAAGTGAATGACCAGTAACGTCAGTGAGGATTTCCCAGGTGACACTGATTTCCCAAGAGTCGTTGAACTCCTTTCAACGCTCTATTATTTTCGAATTACCACTCTTTATTCTGGAAACAACAATCTTTATGAGATTACCCATCACTTTTGATGGGCGGCTTTTATATAAAGGGGGAGTGGGACATGGTGCCGGTGTGGGGCACGGTGTCAATTACAAATAATGCCTACGTTTGATGGTTTTTATATTAATTTTTTGCATGCAACGGCTTCTTTTAGTTGGAGAAGTAGTGCTGTAATGTGATTTCTGTTTCAAAATACGTGTCAGAAGAGTATATAGAAAAATACAGTTTTGACGGAAACGGAAGGAAGAGTAATTTACAGAAATTAAATACTTACAAACATTTTTACAGGAAAGTATAAAATTTCGACAACTGTATTTTTTTATTAAAACCTGTACTTTTCTGTAAAAAAGTGTACAAAATGTAACAAAAAAATACAGTTAAATACAAATAGCTAATTTCTTGTGGTATTTTCTTGTAGAAAAGTAAAAAAAGTAACAATAAAGTATAAGTTTCCACAATTCAAAAATTGGTATAAATTTTTATTAATATTTTTTTACTTTGTTGTAAAAATCTACAATGACAATTATTGAATCCTTTTCGATACCGTTTCTGTCCTCGCGTTATTAATCCCCATGGCAGTAGAAGTTATCCCTTAAACTGAATCCCTTTCTGTACCCAGTGGCAACGATATTTTTCTGAATACTTTTTGATAGTCCAAATCGATTAAGAAATAGAATATTTTTAATCCCATTTAAATTTGCACATTTCGCTGTTATTATTTACTGTTTTTCGAATATTAATGAAGTTAAAAACATTAAAAAACATAGTCTGAGTGATTTTACGTTGTTAAGATTGATTGATACACAGGTGTGATGAAAAATAATTGTTCTAAATTTTGTTTATCATGAGTTCACATATTTTTAATTATCACATTTGAATAAAGCGAGAGTTTTAAAATAAATGATGTATTGTTATACACAATCCTAGTAGATTGTGTACATTTTATGCTTCTGAAATGCCTTCTAATGCGTTAAAAGAAAATTTCGTTTTTAATTTATTTCAGGTTATTTATGAAGGCTCTGATTGGCTTGGAAAGTGATTGGAATCTAAATATTTTCGCTGCCTAGTCGGGGATTCACAAAAGAAGAACAGAAACGGTATTCCTAGGTATAGAAAATTTTAATACCTTTGAATACAAGCCTTCTTACCGGGAAGGTATTACAGAAAACTACAGTATTTTATATTTTTATTAAGTTGGGGTTTTGACGAGATAGAAATTAATAGACACATAATTAAACGCTCTTACTCAATTCCACATCCTATTCAAATATTGTTTCAATCTAAAATATTCCATTTTTAACCAATTAAATTGGAAAATGTTCAATTTGACAAATATAATTTTTTTAAATATTAAGCAGCATTTGAATGTTCATTTAGAATGAGCAATTATGAAACAAATTATAAAAACTAAACAATTTAGGTATAAGTTGTTTGTAATAGTCGTATGTAAACCGCTAATTCTAATCAACAATGAACGTATCTGCGATACGGTGGCCAAAAAACGTCCCCGTAAGGAAAATTGTGTGCCTCAAAAATCATGTACATTTCGTAGAAATCAAAGTCAAATTATGTAAATGAATGGCCTTTCTTCAAAAGTTACATGTCAACAACAAAATTTTGTTTTACAAAAAAAGTTCCATTTTAATGAAAGAAATAACTGTTGCCTGAAGTTTCTTCCCAAAATTTATAATATTATGAAATACTACAAGAATTGGCAAATAATGAAACAAATATTACTTGTATCTATCAAATTACTCGCCTAAAAATATTGTTTGAACAAAGAGGTTTTTAGATTTATAAGGCCTAAAGTTTTTCGCAAACTAACATCATTTCAGTAAAAATACAACACAAAAAAATAGAGAAGAATTTAAGAAAATATTTCTAATGTTTCTTCAGAGTATTATATTTAAAATAATAGTTTAGTGATAAAAAAGTATATTTGAAACGATTTTTAACCAATTTTTAATACACGAAATTAAATTAAACGTTAAGCATCATGTCATTTGCTTACTTTATTGAAAGTACATTTTTCGTGATACATCCTAATATAATTTCCATTAAATTTTATGTGAATAATATCAGAGAGAGAGACAGTAATATTATTATATAATAAATAATATTATATCTATATTATAATTTTAATATCTAGTATATATAATATAGTATAATACAATTTGTATGATACTATGTAATATAATTTTTTATATTCAATAATACTCAGAGAATAAGTATTTCTTCGGTTTTGAAACTTCCCGCCTTAAGGCCATGTGACCGGCTTCCTACCTTACCCACACTTTTTTTTATTTGTAAACTTATTTTCACACGAATAGCCACATCGAGTTTGAAATTTGGGATAATAAATAAGAAGCACTAAATTATTTACAAAAAAATTTTTTTCATAATTATAAACTGTGGCTATTCATGTGAAAATAAGTTTACAAATAAAAAGTGTCCGTAAGGTAGGAAGCCGGTCACGTGACCCACTCGTCACATGGCCTTAAGTGTGAATTTTGTTATGTTTATTTTTTTCTCCTAAATCCTAGAGAAAATTTTTCTTATACTTCCCGTAACTTGGCTTCAATGCACAGAGGTTAAAAAATAAAATGTTTAACTTGCAAAGTTAATTGACACAAAAAAAATTGTATAAACAAATAATAGACATTAGGGGACTTTCGCCTTTAAAGTATATTTCTGCTCTGAAATTGCTTGCTTTCAACCTTAGGATGATACGTGGCCATTAAAATACAAAATTTATTGTTATTCATTAATTCTATGAACAATTTATATAAACAAATGTACATAGAAGACATTTATAGGCAGAAAAAATCGTCTTTTCTTCTAGTCTTGTTGTAATTATATTACCAATTATGCATTCTGTAAACAGTTTACCACCCATCAATATGTGTTTATTTCATAAACAAATTATATGAACAAATGCAGATTTTAGGCGTTTTTAAGCGAAAAGAAATAGTTTTTTCTTCTGACCTGGCTGAAATTATATTGCCAATGTCATTTAGAACATCATTGGTCATATAATTTTTAACAAGATCAGAAGAATAAACGATTTCTTTTTATTTAAAAACGCCTTATATGTGAATTTGTTTATAAAATAAACAAATAATAATGCATAGCGAAATTTTTTCAGAAAGCATCATTGGCAATATAATATCAGCAAGGTCAGAACAAAACCCGAATTCCTTTTGCTTAAAAACGCCTAAGGTGTGCATTTGTTTATAAAATGAACAAATATTGATGGATGATATCGTTTAAAAAAAACATCATTGGTAATATAATTACAAGATTAGAAAAAAAACGATTTGTTTCTGCCAAACTAATTATTATTGTTTATAATTATCTTAATTGATATTAATGCCAGATAGTTGCGGTTTTTTCTCAAATTTTTTAAGTTTGTATCCACTTTTCAATGAGAGTGAAGTAACAATTATTTCAAGTAAAAAAAATAATTTTTTAAACAATTTATTATTATTGTTAATAACATTCTCTTTTCTCACAGGTAGAAAGTTGCAATTTTTCTGAAATTTTAAAATATTTGTCTATTTTTCACTTGAAGTCACTTAATAATGATTTCAATTTAGCAAACATAATTTTTTTAACAAATTATTCCTTATAACTATCTTCCTCTTTATTAATGCCAGATAGCTGCAGTTTTTTCGGAAATTTTTAACTTTTTGGCCACTTTTCACTTAGTGAGGTAATAATTAATTCAAATTAACAAAAATAGTTGTATAAAATTAATGATTGTTTATGACTATCTTCTCTTAGATAAGTGCTAGAAACTCGCGTTTTTTTCTGAAATTTTGAGCTTTTCTTTGATTTTTTAGTTGGGAATAAAATAATAAATATTAACATTAATTTCAGCATGAAGACTTTGCCTTTTAATTTATGAACAACTAATAAATAAACATTAGAGAGAATCATATTTTAAACAATCTCTTTCTTTTTGTGAATATATTTTTCTGAAATAAAAACAGATATTTGAAATATTCTTCAAATTTTCTATATAGATCATATTAAATGAAAATTTTCCTTGAAATAGTTGCAAAGAGCCTTTTTACTGAACTTAATATTAATATTTATTATTTGTTGCTACGTAAAAAGTCAAACAAAAGCTCATAATTTCAGAAAAATCCGCAACTTTCTAGCATTACTCCAAGAGAAGATAATTATAAACCATAATAAATTGTTTAAACAATTATATTTGTTAACTTGTATTAATTATTACCGCACTAAATGAAAAGTGAATAAAAAGTTTGAGTGTTCACAAAAAAGATAATTATAAATAATAATAAATTGTTTAAACAACTATGGTTGTTAACTTGCAATATTTATTGCTTTACTAAGTAAAAAGTGGGTAAAAAATTTTTTTTTTAGAAGAAACCGCAACTATCTAGCATTAATAAAGAAGAATATGGTTATGAACAATAATAATTTGTTTAAATAATTATTTTTCCTAGATTCAAATTAATTATTAACCCACTCCAAGTGAAAAGTAGACAAATAGTTATAATTTCAGAAAAAAACCGCAACTTTCTAGCGTTATTCAAATTGAATATTATTAACTATAATAATAAATGATTTGAACAATTCAGTTTTTTAACTTTAATTAATTATTTACCTGACTCCAATTGAAAATTGGATGAAAAGTGAAATTTTTTTTAAAAAACCGCGACTTCCTAACTTTATTCTAAGAGAAAATTGCTAAAAACAATACCAAATTATTTTAAAAATTTATGTAAACATCTAGTTATCAGTATAAAGTAGTATTTTATGTATTAGAAACAATTTTCAATTTAAGAAACCGCATAAAAATCATAATTAGCGCGAAAAACTCGCAAAACCCATTTTTTCACTATCTGTGGCTAACTGTGAAGAAAAATGTTAAGTTTCAACTCGATTCACCTAATATTGAGGATTTTGAATAAAATTTACAAAACCGTCTTTCAGGGATCACAGCGCAAATGAGCTCAAAAAAGGGGAAATATGGTAATTTTCTATCGAAAAAGGGGAAAATAGGGGAAAGATTAAACATTTATTTTTACAGGTCGAAAAGAACAAACAATATTTTTATAAGAAATGTTATATTTTTAAATGATTTCTGCCATTCAAGAATTTATTTTAAAAAACTGGGTATACTTAAGTCGTTGGAAATGCATTCACAGTGATATAAAAAAGATCAGTTTTCAACCAAAAATGAAATAGTTAAATTTTCAGTTGAAAACATTAATTTTCCACCAAAC
>JAABKJ010006080.1:10890-22331 GCA_011634705.1 Andricus grossulariae | reverse complement strand
TGTCAATTATGCCGCTTTTTACTGCATTAAACAAAATAATAAGTAAGTACATAAGTCTCATTTACTACCTGACTCTATACTATCAAGAAAGAATGCTTTTAAATTGTTTTTCATATTTATTTGGTAACTTTTATGCATTTTTCCTATTGGATTGCATGGGTTTGGAGAGCAAAGTTACTACTAGCGCCGCGCACGGCCGTTTTCAACTCTCATGACACATTTTTTACATTGAGCAGTACAGTGGAAGTACCCCCCTGCTTAAAAGACAATCCAAGCTACCAATTTCTCGTCTGAAGCAAAATTTTTTAACCGGTCTGTGGGCGGGTTACCCGACTGGTATGAAAGCCGGGATCCGACCAGATTACCGTGACGTTTTTAGTCGGATCCCGGCCGGAATCCCCGTCCAGCGCCCCGTTTAAACTGAGGCTATCTGGCCGGCTCCCGGACGGATCCCTGTTACAATTTCTACACGGGAAAGAATAGATAAATCAATGTAATAATTAAAATTAATTTTGAACAAAAATGGTGGAAACAATTAATTAAATCCTCATAAAATATCATCATCATATCAGCTACCGATATGTCCAACACACGAACATCATCTATTTCATCACATCCAGAATCCTCCTCAATAAGAAGGTCCTCATTGTACTCACAATCGTAAAATCTCTCATCCTCCTCGCCGGAAAATGTTTCAGAATCATCGAATGTATAATTTCGATCATGTTCCATATTAAATTGAGGTGATTGATTCTACTTCATTCGTATCCACGTATGTTGAAGGTGGATCCCCATGATCGTCCATGTCCTGCAGGACATGGTATTTCTTTCAACGTAGAGTAGATTGTATTAAATGGGCAATGGAAATTTTATGGAAAATTTCTCAGTATATTTTTTTGCACTCCCAGTCCAAAAGTATGAATAGTGTCATTCCAGCTTAAGTTGGAAACTCATTACATCATATATTTTTTACTGCTTAACTCGACGCCTCCATTCAATATGAGTCTATGTGCTGACAGCGCCCTGTATGAGACTATTCCCTATGCTTATACACAGCGCGTAGTCTTGTACACTGCGCTGTCAGCAGATAGACTCATATTGAATGGAGGCGTGACTAATTTTGTTATGAAAGTTAATTAAAAATAATATTTCAACACATAAAAAGCAGAATATAAAGGATTTTCGTGGAATAATTCTTAAAAGTGTCGTTTTTCAAATCTAACTTTAGAAATTTTGAACAGGGGCCAAGACAGAAAATTGCATTTGCTTAGGTGCCGAAAAAAAATTTTAAACTGAATTCGGCAAATTTTGAAAATAATTATTATTCCTTTGAGAAATAATTTTTGATATTACTAGCTCCAGACGTTTTGCCAAAATATTGAATTGAACAATCAATCAAAAAATGTATAAGTTTTCACAATTATATAATTTTAAGCAATTTTAAGCTAGAAAAATCCATTTATACATCAAAATTTGTTCTAAAATCTATTTGAATATTCTTTTAGAAATTTGTCTGAAAAAATCATTAAAACATTTTCCAGGATTCTATTTTGAGAATTTGAAAAAAAAAATTTTGTTGACCGAAAATTTAACTATTCCATGTTTGATTGAAAATTCATTTCTATGATTGAAAATTCCTTAATTTCAAATATTTTTGTGAAAATTCATGTATGTTGTTAAAAATTAATCTTTTTGGGTAGAAAATTAATCTTTTCGATTAAAAAAAATTTCTTGTGTTAAAAGTACATTTTTGTGGTTGAAGACTCATTATTTTAGTAAAAAAATCATTTCTTTGTTTGAAAATTTTACTGTTTTGTTGAAAATTCGTTTTTATTTAATTTAAAATCAATTTTTGAACTGCGAATGTAACTATACTTTTCATAGGTACGAATGATGTTTCACCTTATATCAGCGATTTTCAAGTTTTTTAAGGTTAGGGACGAAATCTGACGTAATGCAGCCGAACGGACCACGAATTTAAATTCAGCGACCCCAAAAACATATCATACACATAGTCAGACTCCAGGGGCAATTTTATCGATTTTTTTGTGGAGCTATGTAATTTTTTTTTTGTAGTTGAAAAAGCAATTATTTTGGTAGAAAATTCATATTTTTGTGTTGAAAATTAAACTGCTTGCAGGAAATTCGTCTTTTTGGATTGAAAAGTCAACATTTGGGCTGAGATTTTTCTTATTTATTAGCTGAAAAATCTTTCTTGGTAAAAATTCAACGGTTTTTTTTTTTTGAAAAATCCTTTTTTTTTAGTTTCAAAATTAGTCTGTTTTTGCTGAGGCTTTAGATAATTAGAAGAAAACAGAAGTGCTAGTAGTAAAACGTCTGGAGCAGGTAATATCAAACATATTATTTTTGAAAGAAAGAAAAATTATTTTCAAAATTTGCCGAATTCAGTTTAAAAAATTTTTTTGACACTTAAGCAAATGCAATTTTCTGTTTTGGTCCCTGTTGCAAATTTCTAAAGTTAGATTTGAAAAACGATACTTTTGAGTTTGACTCCACGAAAATCCTTTATATTCTGCTTTTTATTTGTTAAAATAGTATTTTTAATTAACTTTCATAAACAAATTGATTTAGCAGTACAAAAAATTATGCCTGTTAATGAGTTTCCAAATTAAGCTAGGAATTACACTATTCATACTTTTGGACTAGGAGTGCAAAATTATTCAAGGATAATTTTGAGAAATGCGATTGTTTGAGAAATACATACAAATTTATGATGTCAATTAATAAGTTTTCAAATCTGATCTGAAAAATTTTCCATAAAATTTTACATAAACTTGAACATTTATCCTTTAATTTTCAACTTTTGAAGACAAATATAATATCGTTGGAATCATTATAATTCGCAGATTTCTAATATTATATTTAAAAATTACTGAGTGCTAAATTAAAAAAAAAAGTTATATTCCGGGTTTTAGTCCGCATTAGGTACAAAGGACTCCCGCTGACTAGGATCGACGGCAGCAGTTCGGTTGAGTCAGGGGAAGCCCTGTAGTGGGGGAACCATTCGCATGCACCCAGGGCGGAATTGACCATCGCCCAGGGAAAGTGTACCCAGGTATCCGTGGAGGAAAAGACGATCGCTCACGTCACCGCTTCATTGCAAGAATAATTCCGTAATAGTAGTCATTTCCTTTTTTGAGCCCCGTTGTTTTTAATACACTCTCCAAATACAGGTCAGCGATAAGTATACCGCTAATTGAAAACAGCGTATATACGCTGGCAAAGCAGCCAAATTGAGGTGTTATTCAGTGAAATTTCACTGGTAAAGAACTACATTTTAATGATACAGCAGCGTAAATACGTCGGTTTGAATTGTCGGTGTACTTATCGCTGATTCAGATTTCGACAGGACTATTCGGCTGCGCGATTCATAACTTCACATCTTTTCTGAGAGTGAGAAATGTGCAAGTATTAAAAAGGCATATAATATAAAATGATATAAGATGATATATGATTTAAGATGTATGTGTTTCAAAGATAATTTAAAAAGTTTTAAAGCGTGAATCCAAAAAAACATAGTAATTGCGTCTTTACATGCAAATTAGCATCTTCAACTCTTTGTTTTTGTCTGTAGCGTTGAGTCGATTCTGATATCTGGCTTTCTTCATAATCTCGAATATACTCCTTGTAGAAACGGCTTTTTTCAGCTTCCATAATATTGAATGATATTTCTTACGTAAAATTGTTGACACACAGCTGAAGAAATTAATTAAGTAATTCTTAACCCAGGAAAACAATATTATAAAAAAAAAAATTTATAACCAAAGAATTCAAATTTCAAACAAGAAGATTAATTTTCGACGAAAAAAAAACAACAAATTGTAACAAAATACACAAATGTGCAACAAAATAGTGTACATTTTAAAGTAACCAAAATAAATTAAGAAAAAAGGAATAGTTATATTTTTTTCTCGAACAATTAATTTTGAATACAAAAAGACGAATTTTACGTATGAACAAAAAAATTTAATCTTTAATCAAAAAGTTCAATTTGCAACCAAGAAGATTTATTTTTCATCAAAATAGACGAATTATATATATATAACAGTTTGATTGTGACCACGAAAATATGATAAAAAGTTAATTTTCAAGCAACTGGTTAAATTTTGACTTGAAGAAATTAGTTTTTATCAGAAGAAAAAAATGTCTGAAATATACGCTTTTTCACGAAGTAGTGTAATTTCAAGAAAGAAAATCAATTTTCCACCAACTAAGACAAATTGTTAACGAAATGCAAAATTTTGTATGCAAATAGTTCTAAATAGAAGGACTGTTACTCATATTTAAAAAACGATGATTTTAATATAAATTCTTTTCAAAATATTAACATTTCAAAATAATCTGTACACTTAATTAGATGCAATTGAAACTGTTTGAAATACTTACTTTTTAGGTATTTCCCTTCTGCAATCACGTTACAGAAAAGAGACTTTTTAGAGATTTTGGATGGCTGCCTCAATGCCCATAAAAAATAGTTTTAAATCAAAATTTCTTTGGAGAGAAAAAAAGTTGCTACCACTGACAGGCCATAAATATTTTTTTGTCCGACCCCCCATGAAAGCGCGCCATTGCATGCATGTGAAGCAGGCGTAATGTGTCCGCTTCCAGCCCAGTGACGCTCGCACATGCGCACTCCGCCGCTGGCCCAACATGAAACTTTACGCCCGCTACATAAAAGTTTACGCCCGCTACACATACACTGCATACCGCAAGTGAGAACATGAAGGAATTGATCTTTATATTTGAAAAAATTGTATTGCTATAACCGACAGTCTCCCTTCTGCAAACTACGCTATTTCTTCATTTCACTTGTAATCTAAAATTGTCAAGTACATCAAATATACTCTATCTGCTTCACATGCTTGTTTACAAGGAGGGTGACAAAAAGTATGGTGTGTATCAAGGGCGTAAAGATATTTTGCCTCGTATGACTGCGGCCCTCGCTTTCCTCGAGCAGCAAATTCACGCTCGTCAGAATAGCCTTCTTTACGCCCTCGATGTACAATATACTATTCTTTGACTAAAAAAAATTGTCATTGAACCAAAGAATCTTTTCTTCTGACTGTAACCAATTGATATTCCTTTAAATACTTACTTTGTAAGCGTTTCAATTAGTCCGCGATAACTTGATGGTCATTCACATAGGAAGTACAGTTTTCACACTGAAGCTCATATTAAAATACCACTTCCTCAATTATTGCGAAATTAAATTTTTACTTTCTTTTGAATCCCGCACAAACAAGTTGCAACGCTCAAGAGTAAAGTCTAACTAAAAGTGAGTTTGCGAGCAGCCTACGTTGGAGGAACTGAGTGCCGTTCTAATGCAATGATTTATATTGTAGAAAGTTTGAAGCTCATAGACGGTGAGTAATTATGTAGTATTTATACCAATATTTTCAAATTTTCAGAATTATTACTTGAGCCCATTTGACATTCGACAGGCTGTGTCAGACCCTTGCCAGCGGGGCCCCCTTTGCATTAATGAGGAATAAAGCACGAAAATAAAAATGTTTTAATTTTTCAAGTAGCAATTAAAAAATATTATATTTTAAGTCTACATTCATTGGCGATTCCAACGATATGCCACTCGCAATTAAAATATTAAAACTAGGATAAGTGCGATATGTTATTTAGGTTGAAAATTACAAGTGTTTTTGGGACTATGCATAGGTTCACCGAAAGTCAACTGCTATTGTTGTAAATTGCCCATATCATCAGAAATTAGAAAATGTCATGAAGCAATAAATCGACTATTTGTACTTAAATATCAATTACTGCTAATTGACGCACAATGTAGTTAATTTTTTGGCATTATTCAATTCTATATCATAATTTTTAAAACAAATGTAAGCACGCCCGACAAAAATCCCTGACATTTCTAGGTCACACTTTGTAGTTACTAAAGTCGAGAGAAAAAGTTCTCACACCTGGCTTTAAAGCTTTATTATTCGGCGAGAACAAATCCCAGAATGTTGAGTCAAAGACAGAAACATTGCTCAATAATATGCTTGTAAAACGATGTCAGTTTCATTGGTATCAAAAATTTTTTGTCTTTCCTGTGATACAAACTGTGTGAAAAAAACATGAGAAATGACCCTGAACTTCAACGGCGTCGACTTTGAAGTCTTCCACAATTAGAAAAATTAGCATCAAAAACAAGTTTGAAAACATTCATGAGTATTCTTTAAAATCCACTTTACAAATGACAATTTTTTCTCTTCAGTGTAATGATTCTTTTCATTAGTAGAGCTAAAAATGTAAAAATTAATTATCTCGGTTCTGTATACAGATTTTAAGCTGAACTCTAGCTCAAGAGAAGGTCCTCGATTCAGCGGTTTCATCTGAAAAGTTGAATGGTCAATAAAAATGATTAATGTCTGCATTTGTAGCATAAAAATAATCACGATCTTAATGAGTTTCAATACTGGAAAACTCGTATTTAAAAAACGTCCTTTCCAGGCATTGTCGAATTTAAGCGTGAAACAAATCCCCCAAAAAGAAGGGTAAAGCTGTAGAAAGCCATAGGCATAGACTGAATCTCCTGTTCACAACACATCAGACATTACGAAATACGTTTTTTTAATACGAGTTTTGCAGTATTGAAATTCATGAAGATCGTGATTATTTCGATACTACAAATTCAGACATTAATCATTTTTATTGAACATTAATCTTTTCAGATGAAAACACTGAATCGAGGAACTTCTCTTAAGCTAGAGTTCAGCTTACAATCTTTATACAGAGCCGAGATAATTATTTCGCACACTTTCAGCTAGACTAATCAAAAGAATCATTGAACTGAAGAGAAAAAATTGCAATTTGTGAAGCAATTTTTAAAGAATACTCATGAATTTCTTCATATTTGTGTGATACTAATTTTTGTACTTGTGGAGGACTTCAAAGTCGACGCAGTGAAAGTTGAGGGTCATTTCTCATGTTTCTTCACACAGTTTGTATCAACGGAAGGACAAACATTTTTTGACGACAATGAAACTGACATCACTTTACAAGTATGATGTTGAAGAATGTTTTTGTCTTTGACTCAGTATTCTGCAATTTTTTCTTGCCGATACTAAAGCTTCACAGCCAGGTGTCAGGACTTTTGTCCCGACTTTAGTGTTACGGAATTTTCTGTATAATTAACCGGTCACGCATTAAAATTTATTATTTATCATTTCAATTTTGTGTATTTGAAGTTTAAGTTTTAAGTTTTGTTATTTTCACATTCAAAGCTGTGAATTAAAAATTGTAAAGCCTAAATGGTATATTCCATAGCGTTCATGCAATGTTGGATGTTTAAATTTAAAATTGTTCTATAATGAAGGGGTTTTAAACTACAAATTGTACAACTATTGCCATACGAAAATAAATCAATTGGAATATTTATTTAGTCGGACCTTCAGTAAGAAATATTGTATTAATGAAAATTGAAAACTATAAAGTTTCTGACATATCAGGTTAAAAATAATTCTTTAACTAAAAATTAATCTTAATTCATTTTGTAACAATGAAACATAATTACTTTTAAACGAAACAATTGTAAAAAATCAAAAAATGAAACGATACCAATTCCAATGTTTTGATATATGCTTTCAATTCAAAGTTGTTTAACATTAAACGATTCCAGTTTGAAATAATTCAATGTCATCAGTGTTATCGGCTGATTGGAGAGAGTTATGTAACCTACTATGCTTATTTCATTTTCTTTTTTAGTTAAGTCTTTCCTTTTTGCAATGACTTACAATACTTGGAATAAATGAGAAGCCTTAAACATTTTTTATTTCGACAATAAACTCGGGGCCAAATGTCGAGTCCCCTCACTTGTTTTACTTGCAACTGGCAGAAAAATATCTCGGAATTCTATAACAAAAAGCATCTGAAGCCTAGGGTCTTCCAAATTCATCGATATGATCACTTTCATCCTAAAACATTTTTGGCAATTGTTAGAGGGCAAAATATACCCGAAAACGGGTATTTTCGGCCTGCTTTTTCAAGCGTCAAATTTTATCTGTTCCTAGAAAGAGGGCGGCGCTATGAAAAATTTGAAAAAATTCACAGATATTCTTTCAACATTCTTCAATGCAATTCATTTTTCAGAACTGTGAAAAATTCAATAATTTACCCCTTATGGTGATTTATTTACAAAAAATTTATCCTGGAAACGAATTAAGAAATTAAGATAGGAAGCTGCCTAATATATCTGAATGTGCGGTTTTGTAATGCGAGTGCAGTGCAATAATTAAATTTATGATAAAATCCTTCTTATGTAAGAAATCATTTAGACTGTGACTTTAATCAGTGTTGGCGTGTGGCCAGTACAGCGGGATAAGTGGCATAAAAAGTACCCTTTCGATTAGGAGTCGGCTTGCTTCTCGCGTGTCGAAAAATGTTCTGGCAGTCTGGTTACAGGTTTGGCCCAGGTCTGACCTTAACTAGACCAGATTACCTGGAAGGTCTGGTCTGTCCCAGGACTGGCGCAGATCAGTGAGCCAAAAACAAAAAAAGTTCTAAGTTAGATCAGGTATTTTTTTGACATATTTGAAGAAAGTTACAGCGTCTTCAAAATAATAGAAAGCAAAAAATGCACACAATCAAAACAAGACATTTTTTTCTTATCACCTTGACAGTCTGGTCTGGCTCAGGTTTAGCGCTAGTCAGCTAGTCAAGAACGATAAAAAAATCTAAGTTCGATCAGTACATTTTTTTGGACATATTCCGAAAAAGCGACAAGGTGCCTAAAATGATAGAAAATAAGAAAATCACACTATCAAAAGAATAGTTTTTTTTCTTATCACCTGACAGTCTGGTCTGGCCCAGACCTAGCGCTGAGCAACTAGCCAATAACTTGCGGCTGACCAGACGTGCTAATGGAACTAGCCAGAAAAACCGTTACACTTTTGGCCAGGCCCAGGTCAGACCGTCAGCGTAAATCAACAAATTTAACTGCTTTTCCTTCCTCTTTTTATCTTCTCATGTCACTGTCTGCAATGAGCCGGACACACTGATTGCATTGAATTATTTCAAACTAAAATCGTTTAATATCAAACAACTTTGAATTGAAAGCGTATATCGAAACATTGAAAATGGTTTGAAAATAATTATATTTTATTGTTAGTATTACTACAAATGAATGAATTGATCAATTAAATGTGATTATTGTCTTTATGTACCCTCATTATATACTTATAACGTTTGGCTGTGACGTCAGGGCCCGACAGAAAAAACACCCAAAAAAAGGGTCCACTTGATGTGAACTTCCGACTATATACTATATAGCCCTTATGGAAAATGTGACTTCCGTTGTTTTTGGACAGTAAAACCAGTAGGCTGCAGCAACGTAACTTTGTTTGGCGTCAGGCGCGACGTAACATTCAGTTTTGGCGGTTTAACTGTTAATCAGATATATTTACGCAAATGGTTTTTTTAAAAATGCAAATATTAAATTAACAGTTGACAGCATAATCTGGTGTAGCTTACACTACTGTATTGTACACGTGATGTTAGTTTCGAGATATCTGAGTTGTAATTATTTATTTATAATGGTTAGAATCTGTAAATGAGACATTAATCCGAAGAGACATAAGAAGCCATAGAAACACGAGAGCTTGCATGACAAAATGCATGGACGTGAAGGAAGGTAGAGTAGTATGCCAAGGATGTTTGAAGGTCTAGTGAAGATTTGAAAGCGAGCTTACCGAACTTGGTTACACTCTCCCAGTAAATAATGTAATAATTTACACTTATGACCGTCAAGACACACACATCCAAAAGTTTCATTAGGATTTCTTCACCTTCATCAAAAGCGTTAATGGCCGTATTACAATATCGCATAGGTCAAGTTTATTCGGACCGGGACAATTTTTGAAGGGAATTTTGCAAATTGTGTCATAAGTAATGATATTTTTTTAAGGTATATGCACTCTCAGAAAAAATTTTAAATATGGGAGGCATGCACATATTATTCTTAAGATTAGAGGTAATTATCGAAATGTCAAGAACTTGAGACGTCAAATTATGCAAAACACGAAAAATGTTGTTGAAAAATTGTTCATCTCACAAAGATCTACAATTTTTTTCAGCATATTTTTTAATGAGACGCATGCTTCTTGTTTAATTCGTGAAATATGACAATAATAAAATGTGTTCACACAGTAGGTAGACTTTTTAAATAATATTATTATAAATAAAATAAATACTATATCCACGTCTATTTAATTTGAAATTTTCTAAATAAAGGGGAATGGGGTTAAATTTAAAGTCACTTCTCGAGGGAACGGGAAGTTACTTCTTTCAGTAACGCAACCGTAACCGTAACGGCCCCCGCAACGGCGGACGATGATTTATACTTTGTGTGCTGCCCTGCGAACTCAATTCTGTAAGAACAAATAGCAATGGATCAATTTTTGATTCTTCATACACTGGCAAGGTAAGGTCTGCCCGATTTTCGAGCGCTCGGCGAGTTATTTGATCCAAACGTTCAATTATAATTTTAATTTGTTAAGATCCGATTTGAAAGCTAATTTCATGATAAAAAATTTCATATTTTGTTTTCGCAAATTGAAAATTCCGTAAAGAGCGATAAAACTGAATCTTCTAAGTTATTAAGTTTTAATTTATAAAACTGAACACGTTGATTTTAATAAAACTACGGATGTGTAGGCAAAATTGTCACATGTTTTGACGTTAAAAAAGTGAGTTAAGAAAAAATCGTAGCTCAATAAATGAAGGATTATTTTGAAGGTCGAAATGTTGTACCTTAATGAACCTGAGACGAATATGCTAAAAAAATTCTTATAGCTGACAGACCCGAAAATCTGTTAAAAAGTAGGGAAATTTGACAGTTTTTTATGCCAGTTAACTTTGGACCAGAAATTTTGTTGAAAAAATAATAGGAAAAATCTAAAAAAATGCATAGCCGGGTTTTCACACTTGCTTTCCAATATAAAAAACTGTCTTCCAATATCGCAATTTGCGCGAAAGAAAAAAGTAGCACACACTTCTTTCAAATTGCAAATAATTACAAATAGTTGAGCTAACTACCTCTAATCTTAATCACTTCATTATCTTCATTAGAACTGAAGATAGTACAGTTGTATATTTATGTACAAAAAATTGACAATTTGATATATTCTGCAAATTCTTCAACATAAATTTGTTCAGAAATAATTAAGGTACTACCATGAATTTTTTCAGATTTTTCCTATGAATTTTTCAATAAAAAACTATCTTCCAAAATTCACTGTCTTTGAAAGCTGTCAAATTTCCCTACTCTTTAACAGATTTTCGGGACTGTGCGCTATAAAATTTTTGTTGGCATATTCGTTTCAGGCTCATTGACGTACAACATTTCGACCTTTAAAATGATCCTTCATTCATTGAGTTACCATTTTTTCTTCCCTTACTTTTTTAACGTCAAAGCC
>JAABKJ010006080.1:0-10880 GCA_011634705.1 Andricus grossulariae | reverse complement strand
ATTTTGAAGGTCGAAATGTTGTACCTTAATGAACCAGAGACGAATATGCTAGTAGGGAAGACTGATGTTGTAAAGAATATTAATAAATTTTCATTTAGATTCCCAAACTCAAGAAATATTTGCGTAAATCCTTTTTGAGCGGTATTTTTTACTTTCCTTAAAAATATTTTATAAAATACAGAAAAGTAATTTACAATACAATATCTTTTTATTTATATATATATATGATAATCTATCTTCTCATTTCACTTTCTAAATTGTAGTTTCGTATTTTTACAATCCCTTAATACAATTTTCTAAATCTTCATCATCAAAGGAAAATAACTCAAAAAGGAAAACAGTCATAGTTTTCAGTGACTATAAAATTCCGAATATTCGAATTAAAAGATATATTTTTTTAAGTTGTTTTTTTCTTAGCGAATACGCGGGAAATTTTTAATTTCAATATCTTTATTATTTTCGATGATTTAAAGATGGCTTTTACAATAATTTTTTTTTAAATTGTACAAATTAAGAAAAATTGCCTTTAAATCTTCTAAATTTTCGTTGACAATTTTTTCAAAGTTTTCGAAATGTCTTAACATGTTTTTGAATATTCGCTTAAAATTAATATTTCAAAATAAAAAATTATTTTTTATTTCACAGGAACCTTAAGGAAATGATTGTATTATCTTGAAATCTTTCTAAACGTTTTTAAATCTTTTTAAGTATTCTCTTAGAGTTAATTCTGTAAAATGAAAAGATCAGTGTACATTTTCTTAGGAATCTCAAGAAAATTTGTTTATCCTCTTCAAAACTATTAAAATTCTTAAAAAGCATTCTTTTTTTCAAAATTTTGAAAAATTGATATTATGTATTACAAAAAATAAGATTTCAAAAAAATTAAAATAAAATCTAGATTTTTAATGATTTCGAACAACAAATTTAGAAACTTTTTAAGAATTTTGAAAGGTTTCAAAAGAATGAAAGGATATTCTTAAGATTCATATGAAAATTTGAAAAGATTTTTAGAAATTTCTGAAGTGCTAAAGTGATTAAAAATGATTTGAGGCTTGAAAGGATTTCCGAATATTTATAAAATATTTTTAATAAAGAAAGAATTTTGAAGAAATAGATAAATTTTTAATTGAAAAAATAAAATTTCAACTAAGAAGATAATTTTTTAAACAATAAAAAAGCAAATAGAATAGTTAAATTTCCAACGAAAAACAACGAATTTCCACAAAATAGTTAAATTTTCAAACAAAAAGATGAATTTCTAACGTTGAAAATTAATTTTCCACCAAAAAGAACAAATTTGAAATAAATTGTATCCTAATTTCCAACCAAATAGTTGAATTTGTAACTAAAAAAGATCAGTTTTTAAGAAAAAATAAAATTTCCAATGAAAAAAATACTCAAATTTCCAATTAAAAAAAAAATGAATTTTTTGAACCTATAATATCAAGTTTCCACAAAAAAAATTAGAAAAAATATACAGTTAAATTTTCAATCAGAAAACTAATTTTCAATTCATATTTTTGATTTTCCAACATTTTTCGCCGTTATGTAATGAAATAATTATTAGAATTTTGATTAAGAGTCTTTGAAGTTAATCTTTGAATAAAAAAGGATTCAGTCTTTTTTTTTTGAAATTCCATGATTTTATCAGTTTTTCTAGAACTTTTTTCAAAATTCCATGACTTTCTTAGTTCTTCCATGTTTTTTATGAAACAAATAATATTCAAATTTTTAACGAAATAGTTAAATTTATAACTAAAACAAAACAGGTTTGAATCAAAAATAAAATAGGTCAATTTTCAATTATGAAGCAACGAATTTTAAAAAAATACTCAAATTTTCGAGCAAAAAGATGAATTTTTAACCTAAGAGATTGATTTTGTCATGAAACCATGAATTTGAAAAAATATAGGTAAATTTTCGACCACCAAAATGAATTTTTCACGAAATAGTAGTTAAATTTTCGATACAACAGATGAATTTGCAAACAAGAAAATTTATTTTCTACCCAAATACAACGAATTTAAAGAATATATAGTTGAATATTCAATCAAAAAAAAATATTTTCCAGTCAAATTTTTTTATTTTCCATCATTTTTCGCCGCCATAATCATTAAAGCTTTAATTAATAGTCTTTGAAATTAGTCTTTGAATAAAATAAAATTTCTCTTTGTTTCGAAATTCCATGATTCTTCCAGTTTTTTCAGAACTTTTTCCAAATTTTACGACTTCCAAATCTTCTCTTTTGAGCCAAATGATAAAATTTTCTTAGGTTTTAACGAGTTTCGGGAAACTTTTAAATGAAATTTTTCATACAAATGATTTTAAAAATAAACTGGAAAAAGATTTTCAAACAATTCGAAGTTTGAAAGATTTTAAGATTAAAATCGTTCAAAAGATTCAAAAATATGTAATTTTAAACTTGAAAAGATTTTAAAAAACGTAAAAGAAAATGAAGATTTTTGAAGATTTCGAAATATGTTGTTTTTTGGACGAAATTAGGCGATGCGTATTTTTGCGATTTGTCTGACAAATTTTTTTTGCGAAGTTATGCGTGTTTTAATTTTTGTTTTGTTTAAAGAAAAAAGTAATTTTTTCTCCAAACTTATATAAATTTTGACCTAATTACGGTATTCGGGTTTTATGCGGGCTAAATAACTTTTCTGGCCAAGAGAATTTTTTTCATGAAATCGAATTTTATATTTATAAATTATTTATAACCATTTATGTTTTAATTTTTTTTGTTCACTTACTCTGAGGTTATATAAATATAATTTTCCTCGGTTTCTCGACAAAATTCAACAAGATTTTTGAAGATTTCCGATATGCCGAAAAAGTATCTTAAAAATTTGGAAGAAATATATATTTTTATTTCAAAGGATTATACAACATTTTAAGATAAATTTTAATAATTAAAAATATATTTAAGAGTTTTTGACGCTTGGAAAAAATTAGGGAATATTTGATAACTGTTCGGAAATCATTTAAAGTTTTCAAATATATTTATTCTCTTCAAAATTTCAAAAATGTCTAAATATCTTTTTAACTAACTCGAATTATTCCTGAAATTGTTTTTAAATCTTCTGGATTCATGTTTGACAATTTTGAAAATATTTTGCGATGTTCTGAAATCTTTTCGAATATTCTTTCAAAATAATTTTAAAAAATGGAGAATTGCAAAAATTGCCGTTGAATCTTCCAGATTCTGTGTTGATAATTTTGGAAATCTTTTGTAAATGTTTTGGAATTAAAAAAATATATTCTCTCTGAATAAATGTTGTAAAATAAAAAACCATACAAAATTTTCCGAGAAAACATAAGACAATTTTTTTGTTAATTAATTAAAAAAATAATTTAATTTTCCTTCATGCTTTTTCAATTTTAAAACATCTGTTCAAAACGTTAAGAACAGAATATTGTTGCTTTTATTATTGAAGAATCATTCACAGTTTTAAGTTTCTCTTTTAGAAATAAGCTTTTAGAATTAAAATCACTCATTTGGAAATTGCGATTTTTCACCTTTTTTAATCATTGACAGGTATAAACAATACGATTTTTTAGGAAGAAAAAACTATCCTTAGTTTATTTAAATCATGCCTTATACCTAAATTATGAAAATGAAATAAAAAGATATAAACAATAAATGAATAAAAATGCAATAAATCAAATGAATTTTGGACCAGGTAATTGAATTTTCGATACAAAAGATGAATGTTTAAACAAGAAGATTTATTTTCTACCAGAAATAACATATCATTTTTCAACGAGATTTACTAAAATAATTCATAAGACGCTTTTACGGGATTCTTCAGTTGTAACATTTATTGAAATGTTTAAAAATATTTTTCAATTATCTTTGAAAATTATTTTTTCAAGAGAAAACAAACATTTAAAACTTTCGCCGGAATTTTATTTTCTTGAAAGCTTTCAAAATTCTTAAAAAGAATCCCAAATTTTATTTCAAAATCTTCAAAAATGTACATTTTCTTTAATTTTTTTCTTCTTCTCAATATTAAAATTATTTTTTAAAGTTTCCAAACTATGTTTTAAATGCATTCGAGATTTCTGATTTTTTTTAATTGTCCAAAATTTTAAAAATTGCCTTAAAATCTTTCAGAATCTTTTTTGACAATTTGTTAAGAGTTTTTAAATATGCGCTTAACATTAATTAAAAAAAAATAAATTATTTTCAATTTCCCAGGAACCGTAAGAAAATGTATTATCTTGAAATCTTTTTAAATATTCTCTTTAAATTGATTTAAAAAAAAAAAATCATTGTAAATATTCTTAAGAAATTTAAGAAAAATTTTTTATCCTCTTCAAACCTTTCAAAATTCTTAAAAAACATTTGATTTCGAAACCTTGAAAAATCCATATTTTGTTCAAAATTTTTGGAAATTTCAGCAAAGAACAAATTGAAAATATCCACTAAAAGTCATATTCACACAGAATGCAATCATTCAGGTCTTCGAACAACAAATTTCGAAACTTTTTAAGAATTTTGAAAGGAAATAGTTCAATTTTCAATAAAAAAATATTGAAATTTACCTTGAAAATTAATTTTCTATAAAAAAACAGCGAATTAAAAAATATATATATTTCAATTAATTATAATCAAGAAAAAAATTAATGATTTAGATTAATCTTGAACAAATAAAAAAGCAAATAGAATAGTTAAATACTCAAACATAAACATAGAATTTGCAAAAAAATAGTTAAATTTTCAATCAAAAAGAAATATTTTTAACTTTCGAAATTAATTTCCTACCAAAAAACAACGAATTTGAAGGAAAATATATTTAAATTTTCCACACAAAAAAATTATATTTTTTAACCAGGCTTCCGTTTCCGTTACCGAATGGTAAAGTACGCGTTTTTATTCTGTGCTATCTATTTTGATTTTGGCGACGAGCGTGGAGGTGCGATTGAGGTGAAAGGTGGTAAGGGAGGTGAGTGTAGTGAAGGGTGTGTGTGGTAGTGTAGGGGAGCCTTTTTGTAAGGTTGAACGGGTTAAGAGGGAAGTTGAAAGTGCTAATTTGTAGGTTAGCTGCCGAGGACAGAAAAGAGAGAGAGGGAAGATCGAGGACAGCAACAGTAGGATCGAGACAGCTTTTTGCGAAATGGAGACAGGGAGGAGAGTTTACGGATATAGGCGATGAGGGGGACCAGACGGAAGACAGTAAAAGATCAAGGGAAGAAGAGGGGGATGAGCAGGGAGAAGAGAAGTTGCGGAAAAAGTTTGGGAGGAAATGGGAAAAGTTAGAGAGAAGTGGGAAGAATGGAAGCTGGTGTTGTGGTAAGAAAAAGACAAGGTTTGGAAGCAGTTGCAGGATATTGAGAAAAAGCAAAGGATGAGTGAGAAAGAGAGAAAATGTGATATGGAGAATTTGGAAGAAAGAGTGAGAAAGCTAGAATGTAACTCTGAGGATATAAAGAAAGGGGATGAAGAGGTAAGAGAAGGAGAGAGAATAAAAGAAGTGAATCAGAACGTTTTCTTAGAAAATGTGAGAATGAGGACAAAATTTGACAGAGAGAAATTGGGGCAAAAGTGCACGTGGAAGAGGTAAATGGAGTGGAAAGGAACAATGAAGGTAAATCGCGTATGTACATAGTGAAAGCGAGAAGTGAGGAAGAAAAAGTTGATATCTTGAGAAAAAAGAAAGCTTTAAAGGGGAGGGAAGAAAGGATGGAGGAGTATATGACGTGCAATGAAAGAAGAAGAATGTGGATGATGAAACAGAGAGCATGGAGTGAAAGAGTGAAAGTTAGCACGGTATGGATAGGGAAAGATAGGATGTGGATAAATGGGAATGTGTGGATATGGGATGATGAGAAAGAAAAATTTAGTGAAGTGTATAGAGAGGGTCCATCGTGACGAGGGGAAGAAGCGGAGACTAGGGATAAAAAGGAGGAGGGTATAGAAACAATAGAGGGTGAAAGGAAAGGAGAAGGTGGAGCGACGTGGTTTCCACAAAATTAGGGAGAGGACGTAAAGACGAAAGAAGCGAGAAAGGAAGGAACGTATCGGGGCTAATGAATAAAGATGAAGGATTCTGGGAAGAGGTGAAGAAATGGGATGTAGTGATGTTGAGTGAAACCTGGGTAGATGAGAAGGATTGGAGGGGGGTGAAGAGGAGGAAGGAGGAGTAAGGAATGAATTGGTGGGAGAAAAGAGAATAGAAATGGGATTTGAGGAAACGGATGAAGTAATTACGAGAATAGTGTTGATAGGAAGGAGAAAGGTGAGGATAGTTTGCATTTACAGGAGAAGGGGAGAAGAAGAAGGTTGGAGTGTGATTAGGAAATATGTGGCGAAAAAGGATGATGAATTGGTGTTGATAGGAGGTGATCTGAATGCTTGGACAAGGGAACAGGGAGGGAAAATATGGGATGAAGAGAGTGAGACTTTCAGGAGAAAATCGAAACACAAACAGGTGACCAAGAGGGTAGGAGTCTGTTGGGAACCATGGGAGAAACAGGAAGGGTTATTTGTAATGGGAACTCGGAAGGGGATGAGGAACGCGAAATTACGTTCGCAAGAAAAGGGGAAACAGTAACAGATTACATTCTGGCCGAGGAAAGGATAAGGAGGCTACTGGAAAGAATGGAAGTAGGGAACGAAATGGGGTCAGAACACTTCCCGGTCATTGCAACGTTGAAATGCGGGAATTGTAGGAGAGAGGAAAGGAAGAAGGAGGGGGCGACCGGGAAAAAAGCAAAGATAGGCAATTGGGGAGTGGATAAGCTAAGAGATTTGCGGAAAGAATGGAAGAAGAGAATGCTTTGATTGAAGATGGGGGAGGCGTGGATGAGATGTTGTATAAGATGAGGGGAAGGGTAAAGAAGATAGTGGAAGAAATTAGGCCAAGTGAGGAAGAAAGAAAGGAGAAGAGTGGGATGTGGAATGTGTAGAGTGTAAGGAGTGTATGGAGTTATCGTTAAAGACTTGGAGAAGAGGAGAGATAGACAGACAGGAGTATAATAAAAGAAAAAGGGATCACAAGAAATTACTGCATGTGAAACGACAGGAGGAGAAGGTGAGGTACATAGAGGAGGTAGAGAAAGCAATAAAGGAAGGAAGAGAATAGGAGGCGATCAATAGAGAAAGGAATGGATTAAAAGGAATCAATGAAGAGATATATATGGATGAATGGATGGTATATTTCAAGAAATTGCTAAGAGTGGTGGATAGCAAAGTGGGGGGGGGGATAGAAAGACCAAGGAGGGAGGACTGGAAGGTGGGAATGAGGTGACCAGAAAGGATTTCAATCAAGCAATTGAGAAGTTAAAAAGAAACAAGGCGACAGGAGAGGGTGAGATGGAGAATAAAGGGTTGAAATTTGGTGAAAGAAGAGTCAGAGAAGAGATTTGGGAAGTATGTAATAGAGTATGGAGAGGGGAAGTATGGCCGAAGGACTGGAGGACAGTTTTGGTAGTTCCTTTATTGAAGAAAGGAGGGGGTAAAAAAGTGGACGATCATAGAGGAATCACGTTCATGCCAGTAACATATAAAATTTACGGAGAGGTACTTAGGAAGAGATTAGAAGAACAGGTAGAACAGAAAGGAAGTATTCCACATAACCAAACAGGATTCACGAAGGGGATGGGAACAGTGGACAACACTTTCGTTCTAAATTATATAGTCAACAGGAACCTGGGACAGAAAAGAGGAAAACTGATCACCCTCTTCTTGTGACAGTAGTACTTCCTATAAAAAGAATTTAAAAGTTTAAATAATTTGTTTATCCTCTTAAAGTAAACAGAATTGGTTTTTGAATTTTTCGCAGAACCTTTTCAGTACCCACTATAACATATATCCTAACCACCAAGATCGTTCACGCCGTTTTCGAGGAAATATGATTTTTTTGATTTTTCAAAATTTGTTTATAACTTTCGTAAATTTTTTTTTTTCAGTCAATACTTAAGCTAAATTTATTTTATAGGGGAGCCAATTATCCCAGCAATGTGGATCACATTCGAGTGGGTGCACCCAGACCATGCTTATCCTGCTACGGCCTTTGCTCCCGAGATATTGAGTTGCTAAATTGGGAGAAAATGAGTTTTGCCTAGAAGAAGTGAACCAATTCCGAGAAAATCATTCAAGAATTTGGCGGTTCTAATTTAATGGGCTTTGAAAATCGTTTTTAGATAGCGACTAAAAATCTATTAAAAAATTTTTAAAAATAATAAAAACTCACGAAGTTATGGCGGTAATGCAGCGCTACTGCGCTTGTCCTTTTATTAGTGGTAGCTTTCTGGCACTGAGTCGCAGAAGGCTCACAGACTCAACGTTATTGGCCAATAACAGCGTCTCTAAGCGCATAATATATTTTACATTGCACGACGCATCTTATTTTGAGTCTAACCTTAACTATACATAGTAATATATTTTGAATAGGATTTACTAAATAGGCGTCTTTTACAAAAGGTACTATATTGAAATGAATCAAAGTAAGATCTATATCACATTTAATTGTATTAGTCTATTAAATAGTCATTTATAGATATAGGAATTATATGATCTAGTAATCACAACTAAACAGTTTAGAAAGGGTACCTGTTCTCGAGCAATAGTCACCAGTACCATAATAATCTATCATGTAATTATAGCACTCTTCATAACTATTATTTCTCCATTTTTCTCCGTGTAATGTAAGTTTTGACATAGTTCCTGATAGAACCCCATGAGATTCCGCCGTGCAAATAATTCAACTTTCTATTTCCGATGTTCGCTTCAAAGCCGGATAGATCCACATAGAAAACCGTTTTTTAGACTGAAATCAAATCAGTCTTCTAATGTAACTTCCGACATAGTTCCTGATAGGGCCGCATAAGATTCCGTCGGGCAAATAATTCAACTTTCTATTTCCGATGATCGCTTCAAAGCCGGATAGATCCAGATACAAAACCGTTTTTAGACTGAAATGAAAACAGTCTTCTAATGTAAGCTCCGATATAGTTCCTGATAGGGCCGCTTAAGATTCCGTCGGGCATAAATATAAATTTCTATTTCCGACGTTCGCTTCAAAGCCGGATAGATCCAGATAGAAAACCGTTTTTAGACCTAAACGAAAAGTCTTCTAATGTAAGTTCCGACAAAGTTCCGCATAGGGCCAGATGAAATGCTATTTTCCATATGTCATCCAGATTAAGATCCGGATAGAGTCGCTACTTTTCCGTTTAAGATTTTACGAATCGAAAGATATCCAGATAGAAACGGAATAAAAATCCGACGTGGGCTATTCGCACCTTTATCCGGCTTTGTATCTGACTCTATCGGATCCATCAGTCATTTTAAGCAGAGTAGGGGTTCTATTTTTAAGTATTGTAAAGTATGAATATCAAATATTACACGAGTAATCGAGTATCACATTTTTTGTTTAATACTATTCTTCTTGCCTTTGGCAAAATACTGTTCTTGAAGTATATGAAAATTTTAATATAACGTCATATTATCAAAAGAGGTTAATACTATAGAACTAAAAGAACATGAGTAGGGGTACAACAATTAGTAACTTTGCAATCCATATATAACAATAATTTTTTAATTGATACCCTTGCAATGCAGATAACTTTAAATAATAAATGAAATTTAAGAAGAATGTTAATCTTTAAATATTCAACTTGAGGGACTTGGAACTAGGACCCAACCTTGAAATCTAATTGTCTCGTTTTACCCCATAAATACTAAAATTACGTCTTTTTTCGATAATCAAGCCGGGCGTAATCCCGTTTCGAATCAAATATTTACTCAAATTGAACAATTGAGATGTGATTCTAGAACTTATGGAGTAAAATAACGCAATTCAATTTTTAGGTTGGGTCCTGGTTCCGAAGACCTTAAGGTACTATAAAAATGAAATTGAGATTCTTGGCCAAAATATTAAAAGGAAATAATTTTACTCAACAACATATGCTCTCTTGCTTAGAATTCCTTAAACAACGTTCATATCTTCTCACAGTTTTTCGAGCAGTTTGCTGAAGAATGTGCTATTCGCATCTAACATTTTGTTCAATAAAGCTTGGTTATCTGCATGCCTCCGATTTTTTTCCTCTCTTTCGGCAAGACTATCTTGCAGATTTTTCTTCGTTTACGCTGGAATCACCAGAATCATCATTATCTAAGATATGCCCTTTTTCCATTAGATGCTCGTGACAGGGGCTTCACATTGGGTTTCTCGTCGAAAAAAGCAGCCATTTTTTCGTAATGTTTGCACGTTTTTGCTTCCACTCAAGTTTAAGAATTATGATCCTTTATTCGCATGTAATTCTTCCGCATATCTTTGAATTTATTTTCACACTGATCGGCAGTGTAATCGTAACCCGGGTGCGTGGATTCCCCCCCCCCCTCACCCAGCGCCGCTGAACGGCTCCGAGTGCACCCGAGTGCACTTGGTGAGAAACCTGAACAAACCCACAGCTGTGCGTCTAGACTGCTACTAGAAGCAGTCTCGACGGCCGGCGTCCGACGTCGCACATTTGCCGCCGCAGCATTGAAATAGGTTCCATAAGATTTAATGGAAAGCTGTACATTGAGTGACGCATACAGCTCCCGCCGTGCGGTCAGCTTAGTCAGCCGCAGCATTTGAAGTCGACCTTTCAAGGGCGACTAGATGATGAGAGTGTTGATGTTTGATATGTTAGTGTGGCCAGTGTCAAACTATGGAGTGAAAATTTGAGAATTGAAAGAGGATAAGAGAGTTGAAAGTGTCCATGAGAGATTTTTGAGATGAGACATGGGAGTGAGATCGAGCCTCTCACCCTGGTAAAAATACCCGTTACGAATCGTTGGAATCTTTTTAAAAGCCTCTAAGATTGCAGTTCGAGTTTTAAGTGGAATTAAAGAGGAATCGTGGAAAGTAATGTGTTGTAATATGTTC
>JAABKJ010006079.1:0-22331 GCA_011634705.1 Andricus grossulariae | reverse complement strand
TTCGGATTCAGCGCATCAAAATCCTTCGGAAATGTTAGGTCTGGTCTCTGGCTTTAAAATTTGTCGGCCTGTGTTATGATTGTTTTTGCGGTTTTTTTTATACAAATTGTTTCTAATACATAAAATACTACTTTCCACTGATGATAAGGTTTTTACAAAAATTATTTAAATACTTTATTATTGTTTTTAGCCATTTTTTCTTAGAACAGAGCTAGGAAGTCGCTGCTATTCCGGATTTTATAATTAGAGTGAGGTAATAAGAATTAATTTAAGTCAACAAACATAATGGGTTAACAAATTTATTTATCTTGTTAATGATACTCTTTTTGAATAATGCTAGAAAGATGCGTTTTTTCTGAAAGATATAACTTTTCGTCGACTTTTCACTTAGGGTAAGGTGAAAATTAATGAAACTTCAAAAAATAATTGTTCAAACAAATTATTTTTATTTATAACTATCTTTTCTTAGATAATTGCTAGAAAGTTGCAGTTTTTTTTACTTTTCAACATTGCTTTGGCTTTTTAGTTATGAAGAAATAATAAATAAGCAGTAGAGAGTAATTTTTTTTAAGAATATCTCTTTTTGTGAATATACTTTTCTGAAATAATACAGATATATAAAATATTCTTTGAATTCTCTACATGAATCATATTGTACATGTAAATATTCCTTCAAGCAGTTAGTAGAGATGATCGTTTGAGGCGCTGCATGCATATAACCGAATATTCAAAGGGCTTAACTTTAAGCCCCGTGCGGGACCTTTTCCGGTGGTCTGATCGAGCTCACCGAGGTACCAAAATTCATGTTTTGGGACGTAGCACCGTATGAGAATGGTACATATTAACATTTCACACTTTCAGGAATTTTGGACCTCTCTAACGTATCATCCTAACAATAAAAGCAAGAGATTTCAGAGCAGAAATATACTTTGAAGACGAATAACCCCTGATGTCGATAATTTGTTAATATAATTTGTTTATAACAATTCACTATCCAAGTTAATAATTTTTTCCTTCTTATACCCCTGTCCCTTAAATTGAAGGGAGGAAAAGTGCGAGAAAAATTGTGTCTAGAAGATAAAAAATGAAATTTAAAAAATCAACATTTTTTTCGCTATTTTCAGCCCTATAAAAATTGAAAGGAACAAAAATTTGAAAATCGGCCACGACGGATTTCTTCAGAATGATTTTTTTGATTTATGATTGGTTTTTTTATTTATTTATAACAGTAGCTTATTGTACCAATGTAAAAATTTCAAAAAAATAAATGTAAATGTTTACAAAAAATACACTTTTAGAATCCACGTGTACGTTACTGTCAACTTTTGTGGGATAAGTAATATATTAGTTGATTACAGTTCTAACCTCCGAGCTGGTCGGACGTGTTTCTTGGTCGCTCCCTGTCACCCCTTTCTGAGAGCTTACGTAGCTTATTCGTATTTTGTGTGTTGGAAATGTAAAGTGAGAGTTAATTCGATAGTTATGACGACCAATGAAGATATAAAAGATAGATCTAGGTATATTTTTCTCTACAATATGAGGGAAGATTTGACTAACAACGGGAATCCTTTTGACGCAGTTAACAATATTTTCAAGGAAGCTAAAATTAATATACCTATTGATTTTTTTGAAAAGGTGATTAGAATTGGGAAAAAAGAGGCAACAAGACCTGTTCTAATTAAATTTACGAATTCGAGATTTAAATATGAAATATTTAGGAATGCTAACAATTTGCGCTCACTGAAGGTATCCTTCGCAACTGATTTTACTCACGAACAAAGAGCAATACGCAAGAAGCTTCGAGATTACCAACAAAAGCTGGAGAGTCTTGGGAAGTCCTCAACGATTAAAGGAACTTGACTTATCATGGATAATCAGTACTTTGATGTATCCTTAGCCGCGAAGATTGTGGCAGGGAAGAGTGAGGATGCTTATGAGTCTGATGGGGGAATCTCAACTTCTTCTTTAGGTTCTACTGCTAGCAGAAAAAGGACAAGAGGACGCCCTCCAAATTCACATTCTTTCAGTACAGATCTCAACAAAAAAATTAAAGCATACTCCGAAAGGAAATTCAATCTAAGCTTTTTTAAAGTAGACGCCTGAAGAAAAAAACTCACAAACGATCCCAAGTTCATAAACGGTTCGCCTGCAGAACAAGCAACTCGAATTATATTTTGGAATGCAAGAGGATTTAATAATCTAGAGGATATCTATCAATACAGTACTACAGATGACATCATATGTGTGAGTGAGACATGGCTTACTTCTTCATCTCAAATTACGTATCCTCAACGTAACATCGACTGTCAAGTTGTCTACAGTACGGCTACCAGGAAATTCTCAAAAGGAAGAGCAAAGGGGGGTCTACTCATAATCAACAACGCAAAAAAATATAAAATGGAAACGATATGTATGGCAGAGGATTATATTCTTGTTAAACTCGAAGGTAATAGTTTTAATATAGTTATTGGATTAATATACTCTAGCCCTAATTTTAATTTTGAAAATTTTCTGTTCAATAAGAATGAAATAATGTTTGATCTGTCATTGACCTATCCGGAATACTCGATAATTGTGGAAGGTGATTTAAACAGTAAAATTGGAGAAATTAATCAATCAGAGGAGGGAACTCTCTGTCACAATTGAAATTTGTACGACATAAGAACAAGTCTGGTCGCTGATCTAGATAAAAGGGTAAAACAGATGGTAGGAAGCTTTGAAAAAAATGAGTTTTTTGTCCTGAATGGGAGAACTGAAAGCGACTGCTCAACTCAATGTACATGCCTGAGAGAAAAAAGTTCTCCAATTACAGATTTTGCCTGGTCTAATAGTCGATACATGACCTTTAAAAAAATCTAATTAATGCTATTAAAGAGACAGCGACAGAACTGAACATAACCGTAAAACCGTCCAAAAAGCTGAGTCGTTTGAAGCCATGGTTTGATACGCAATGCAGAAAAAGTAAAAGAGAGCTCAAACAAGTACTTAATAAATGCTTGGAACAAAAATTCAATCCTGATATTGTGTCGATTTATACGAACTGTACAAAAGTAAATACAAAATTATTAGATTCCAAGAAGGAAGATTATAAAAATTCCTTATTAGATTCTCTCGCGAATGCAATCGACTCCAAACATTTCTGGAAAATAGTAAATAGCTATAATTTCAAACCTTCGTATAAAGATGATATAGAATTAAACATATGGGAACAGTACTTGAAATCTCTCTACCCAGTCCGGGATCCAAATTCATACTTAATACCGATTAATGATTTTCGAAATCCTTATCTTGACTCACATATAACTCTCGATGAAACTATTTCAAGGTTGAAACAGTCAAAAAATGGTAAGGCTCCTGGTCCGGGTGGTATTAGCTATGACTTTTTAAAAAATTTGCTTCGCAATCTGATCCTTTACTTAAACTCGTTGTTTAATGAAAAAATTGTTGGTGAAGAAAAGGTCCCAATATCATGGTCTCAAACATTTCTCAGAATGATATACAAGAAAGGGGATGTCACTGATCCTCCTAGCTACCGTTCTATTGCCTTAGTTAACTTTATTACAAAGATATTTACTCAGATTCTTTCCAAAATGCTGACAGCTTGGGCTGAAGACATGCAACTCCTCTCAGAATGGCAGTTAGGTTTCACGAGGGGGAGAGGTTGCATGGATCAGATCTTTACCCTTAACACAATGATTCAAAATCGTCTGAGACTGAACGGAGGCAAACTTTTTGTACTGTATGTGCAATTCAAAGCAGCCTTTCCCTCAGTTAGTCATAATGTCTTATGCAACAAATTAATCTCGAAAGGTTGCGGGTCAAAGTTTATTAGACTGGCAATAGATTTTTAATCTAAAGCTAATATTGCGATCAAAGGAAATAATGGCGTCTCCGAATCGGTAGATGTAACGAAAGGGGTCATGCAGGGGGAGGTTTCAAGTCCAACAATGTTTACATTTTTAATTGCTGATTTACAAGAATTTATGTATGCCAGAGGCATCAGAGGTGTATCAATAGATCATTTGTTGTAAATATTGCTCGTAGCTTACGCCGACGATTTGGCTTTCTTTGCGGACTCCCTGGTTGGAATGTGTAATATTTTCGAAGGATTATTGGATTACTGTAGGATAAATGAGCCTGAAGTCAACATAGAAAAAACGAAAATAGCAATATACAGAAAGGGAGGTCATGGCCATGACAAAAAATACCCACCTTTTATGTACGGAACCTCCGAGATTGATATTGTTAAAAGTTATATCTACCTGGGCACCCCATTCACCTAATCTGCAATTTTTGTCAGGGCGAAAGATGAAGCTGTTCGTAAGTCTAACCTCGCTGTGGGAGCAACCATTTCTCTGATTCACAGATTAAAACCTAACTCATGGAACCCTATTGTTCGACTTTTCGGTAGTTTTGTATCCAGCGTTTTAATGTATGGTGCGCAAATATGGAGTCTCAGATATTGAGATTTTATAGAAAAAGTTCAAACCACTTTTTATAAGAGAATCCTGCATGTTCCACAAGATACTGCTGGATATGCTGTTAGATTAGAAATAGGTGCATCGCAACTTGCAGTTAGAGTTTTTGGTCAATTCTCAATTAGAAAATTCTCAATATGTCTGACGATCGATACACGAAGAAATGTTATTTAAGATAGAGCAACCTGGATAGATTAAAAGATGATTTGTCAACCCTAGAGAAATACAACTGGGCCCGCCAGGTTAGAAGTATATTTAAAAAGATTGGGATAGAGCGCGATTGGGAATTTTTTTCTCTTGCCTGTCTACAAAAGAATAAATCGGCATGGATAAGAGCTTATGATAAAATATTATATCTAGAAGATTTACAGATAGCCCACTTGTCCTCTGTTCTAATACTTTATCCTCAATTGACCTTGCGAGAAGGACCTCAGAAATATTTAACTCTGTCAAGAACACCACTCGATTTTATCAGAATTATAGCGCAATTAAGGTTAATAAATGAGTTTATACCTAGACTTATAATCAAGAATAAAACCTATAGTTTGAATGTTGATAGTAATTGTATCTACTGTCGTGAGTATAGTTCTAATGCAGAACCTGTGTATCACCTTTTAGTAGAATGTCAATTTTTTAAAATTATAAGGTTTTCATGTATAAGCGAAAGTAGGGATATTTGTGACATAAGGAATGCCTGGCTGAATATTCTACATAACCCAGAAAAAGATTCTATTAAAAAAATTATTATGTTTGTTAGTAAGTTTCAAGAATGAGCATTATAATTAATTATATAGTTCAAGGTTTTTTTATTTGCTTTTTGTTGTAAGTAAAGTTTATCTCCTCTGCGGTAATGTTTACGGTCAACCTTTAATTTTAGTTTTTATTCATTAGAATAACGGTTAGTTTTAGAATCTCAATAGGCTTGATAAAAAATATTGAATATACCTTGATAAATTTTCACTTCTCCTAACTTCTCTTGACTCAATTTTTCTGTTTACTATTTCCATTCCTCTCTATCATAGCATCATTGTCAGGTGAGTGGACTTACGACCGTATAAATATTGAGCTAAAATGCGAAGAGCCTGTTCTTGTTCCCAACCGCTCGATGTCAAAGATGATTAAAACATTTAAATTTTATATGATTGAGTTGATACACTCGCAAACAAAAAGTACTTATCTATTGATTCAGAAGTTATGACTTAGGTGAGACGGGCGTTGGCGGACAGTCAAACTGTCCCCTAGTTCTCGAAAGCAAATCATCCAAAATTTATGCACAATCGGTTATGTGGAGAAACCGGTAGTACAATTCTGACGTCTTTGGTCAAAAAGATGAAATCGCTCAGAATGAAGAAGACCTACTTGCGAAATTGCATAATGTATGCATGTAAAATCGCCCCAGGATGAAGGGGTGGGTTGGACGAAGGGAGAGAGGACAAAGGATAGTGGAGCAGGGGAATATAAAGAAGATTAGGACTGGAGGGTTTGGAAGAGTAAGGGTGGTGCAAGGCCTAAACTTTACTATCATGGTGCAGAAACAAAATTTCCGAACTTTGAAAATTTGTGAGCTAAGAAAATTCAGTTGCGATGTTTATTTCAATTTCGAAACGGGTCGGTCTTTGTTTAGACTTTCGAGTTGTCGAGCCGGGATCAGGCTCTCGGGTGTGCGGGCTGATAACACAGTTGCGTGCCCGATCCAACATCCTCTTATACACTTCTATGATTCATGTAGATGTTTCGGAGGTCCAAAGTATAAATTGAAAGTTTTTCTCTACTTTATTCTAAACTGTTCATATAAGGCCTTCAATTTTTATTTCAGGGTGAAGTACTGACACACAACACATCGGCCAGAATCATTAGGTCTAATCAAAGTCTAGTACTTCAAAGCATAACAAGAAGTAGTGCAGGATTATACGTATGTGCAGCTGCGAATTCCTTGCGGGAAACTCGAAGTGAACCTCTAAGATTTCGCGTGAAATGTAAGTCGAAAATTTTATTTATTGATTCGCAGAATAATAATTTTTTAAAGTCTTATTTTAGTTAAATTAGTATACTTATAAATATATAGTGCATCTTTTTCAATTTCTAATTCGTTTCTCTTTTTAAGCTCTCAGTATTTCTCTCCATAGAAGGCAGGTATCCTTCGCTTGAGTACCGGCTTATGTGTTTACGCTCCTTCTTGAAAGGTACCAGCGCTAATCCTTGCACTCGTCAACCCAGTGCACTCGAGTTCCCTCTTGCGGTCAGAATAGCCATCGGTGGCCCCTTCCTTCCTTCTCTACTCTTCTCCTCCACCCTGGTATACCTTTGCAGCTGAGAGAGTTGCATTCGGCAGGCACATCAAGCTACTCTGTGCCCCCCTACTCTTTTACTTCTTTTAACAACATAGGAGAATTTTCATCAAAATAATTAAATTTTCAACAAAATAGTTTAATTTATAACCAGTAGAGAATAATTCAGAACCCAAAATATAAGAGTAAATTTTTCAAATAAAACGATTTAACTTTCAGCCCAAGAGGATGATTTTTGAACAAAATAGTTTAAATCTCCACAAGGCAATACGATACTTATGGCCAAGATAACAAAAAAAATTTGAAAAATTTCCGTTTTTTTTTCAAATTTTGGGCTATTTCCTAGTGCTTAATACTGCAGGCTATAATTTCCGGGTTTCCCGCTCAGTGGCCACCCTGAACTTGCAATTGTGCAGTTCAGAACTTTTTCTAAATTGAAATATTTAGTTGAATCTCTTACTATTTAAAGTACAATATTTCGATGATAATGATGATAATCTAACGATTTCTTCATCGCTCCTGCTGAAAATTCTGGAAAACCCCTAAAATAACTGTAGCTCATTTTATTCTCAAAACGTAGCTGTCAAAAAATGCAAACTATAGGCGATCAAAGTTCAAACATGGATCGAATTCAGTTTAGCTCCAGACCTTGGGCCTGCTGAATTGTTCACGGTAGTTTCGCGCGGAAATCGTTCGGTCGAACCCTTTCCTTCACAACAACCAAGACCTAGATGAGAAAAGGGATAGAACGCAACTGTGCCCTCCACCCGAATTTCACAGCTCTTCTGACCGCGGGGGGAACTGGAGTGCAGCCCGTCAAACACTTACATTTTTTCATGATCACTTAGATCAATTCACTCAGTAAATTTATAATTTAGAAATGGTAATAATGTACAATCTCTTCAAACCTTTTATCGCATTTCAGGTTGTGAAAAAAACAGAAGTATAAGTAAATGAAGCTCAGTTTAATTTTACATTGTAATCACAAAACTAAATTTCTGCCGTAATTATGAAATATTTTCACAGTAAATTATATTAAAAACACACGAGCAACGATACGACCAGACTGTTTCATTAACCGGTATGTGACTTGAGATTGCTCTCTTCTGTCAGAACATTTGTAGTTTCTACAGTTAGTAAAGTGATTTACCAGGCTCGATCGTCTTCTAGTGTTTTTGGATCTGACGAGTCTTGTTGCGATGGTTAAATACGTAGTACCACTTGCTTTCCGCGAGTCATGCCACAAATTATACAGTGATAACAGAGAAAAAAAGCTTCCTAGTTTCTCTCCCTCGTGTTTTGTGTTTCGTGTTCATAAAATTTAGTAGTGTGACAGTATACATGTCCTAGAGAGTGATATTTAGTTAATTTTGTTTGGATAGTGTCTTTGATATAGTGTTATAATGGGTATATCGTGTGGACTAATCATCGAACTGCAAGAGCAGATAGTAAATCTGCAACGGGATGTTAGGAGCCGGTCAAAGAGCAGCAGAAAGAGTATAGACGCTCACGGAGCCCGAAACGGCCGTACTCGCATGAAAGAGGCGAGCGCTCAAAAAGCTTAAAATTTGAATCTCTCTCATCAATTAACATTCGAACGCCGAAATCCTGAAGCAGTTCTTCGTCAAGTTCAGTATGCAGCAGATCTTCACGCATGTTTCGCAGCAAGTTTCCCAGGGACAATCAAGGATCTTTAATAGGCAAATAAAGTCGTTTGGAAAGTTTGTATGTTTTTACGTTTGTTCTCATTACTTAAATATGGAGAGAAACCTCGACGCAATTATGGACTTCTTATAGTGAACAAACTTATTTCGACTCTGAATATTCGCTGAATTTTTTCCGGCTGTTGATCTTCTACACACAAGAATATTTTCACAGGCGAAAAAAAGCTAAAGAGGCTGTGGTCAAAGGCGAGTTCCAGAAGCAGCCTATAGATCAAAAGTCCTGGAAACCATTAAGGAGAATCCTGCAAAAGTAACAACAAAGGATCTTTTCTATTGGAAGGTCCTCAATTGAATCCTAAGGTGGAAAGCTATCTTAATGATGACGAGAAGAAGATAAAAAGGGGTTTTGTTGAAATACAGAATGAAAGTCGCTTGTTCATGGCTGCAGTAGGTCAAGAGTGTGCTATGGGATACGGTGAAGATCCTGACGGATTCACATAAGAAGCAAAAATAGATACTGAAGGCATTCATAAATATGACGATCTTACCAGGCGTGAAACCTTTTCTACAAACGGTGAAGACAGACTCTTTTCATTATGAAAACAATCTCAGCGAGAAGCTGAAGGATATCAAGGTAATCCACAAAAACGACCAAGATTTAAAGGACAATCCCAAGTCTAATGATGACAAAAAAGCAAAGCATTTATAATTCAAAAGCCCGCCAGCTCGTCGACTTCTACCTGCGAAGGCGGACTACTAAGCAGATGCCTGGCGGAGTGGAACAACATCTCGAGTTGATCAGCCAATGCGACGCACAATCAGATGAAAACTGAAACACATCGTCGCCCATACAATCGACACAAGGTCCGGATATGACCAGCCTTTCAGACGCCTATGGCTTTTTGAGTCGGTATGGCTCAAAATGACCAAAGATACCTTTGTCATCAATAGTCTTAAGATGGCTGGGAACAACTTTGAGAATTCTGAATTAAATGTGTGAGAGAGACAGAAATACGATAAACTCGCCTTCGAGGGTAGAGTTTTTGAGTGCAAAAAAATGTTTAACTGCCAATTATTGCATGAATATTTTCAGAAAAGGGTACGTAGAAAGAAAAGTTTGTCAAAAATTGCCTGTACGGCAAAAGAAAACATTTTGCAAAATGTACACCAGTTAAGGTAAAATGATCATGTATTCAGCCTAACAGTGGGAAAGTTGATGAAATTCTGCATCGAAGAAACCTACATTCATCCAATTTCTTCCATCTCAAAAGATGTTATTTTGTAAACTTATAGAGTAGGCTAACAGGGGACCCTTGGTAGACCCATGTGGATAAGGTTAACGTTTGAAGTTTGAATCTTCCTGGAGAGAAATAATTAATTGTTAGTAGTGGTGCAATGAATTCTGAAATCATATTTTTGATCGCAAAATTTAATAATAACTCGTTTTGAATATTTTTTCTAAATATTAAGGGCCCTCGAAACATTCAACATTTTAAAATGTCGTATAGATAATTATAAAATTAAATTCCTGTAGTGCTTGCTTATTTGTAACGTTATCATTCCATAACCAGGGTTCTTTCTTTGGCTTTGCTAATTATTACGAATAAGTTTAATAGTCAAGAAATTTGTTTAATTTTAAATAAAGGTATCGATTTACCAAAAATTATTGAAATTTTTAGCAATAGTAATGTTAAATATAAAACTTATCTCAATGATCCCTGGTGAAAGAAAAGTTTCACAAGAATGTACAACATTTCTGCAACTGTGATACTTTGTTGAAACTTGTACTTTCTGGTAAAAAAAATGTGCAAAATTTAACAAAAAAGTGCAATTAAGTACACATAGCTAATTTTGTCTTGTATTTTCTTTCAAAAAAGTGAAAAAATTTACAATAAAGTATAAATTTCTACGATTTAATAATTTGTATAAATTTCATTAATATTTTTCTTCAATTTGTTGTAAAAATCTACAAGGTTTTATAGAAAGCTACAGAATATTTCATCATTGCATAATCGGCTTAAAAGTTCAGTGGTAACTTTTTATACCTATTTCTTTGAACAGGATGGCGGTTTTATTTTATTTCGTTTCAAACTTGTTCTCGGGTCAACCCGGTTTTTCATCATAGCCACGGACTAAGTCAAGTGACTGATGAGATGAGGCTCTTATAAGTTATTTTAATACTATGTTTGAAATCATTTGCGATGATGTTATAGGTACAAAATTAGGAGCATGGTGTAGTTTGCAGTTTGTCTTTTACCGCCTTACACAGCGGCCGCGAGTGTTGGAGGTGACAACAGTCGCCTCTGGATGCTCTCTTAGAACTACTATGTATGTATCACTCCATAGGTTTTTAGTCGCTTGCTTTCTAATGGTTTAGGAAGCTTCTTACAATGCGACAGGTGTTTAATAAAATCGCCTTCTGAGCTGCATATTGTCTTCACTTAATGCCTTAGCTCGCTGTACTTTTGGATCGTGGTTGTATAGGTTGCCTGCAAATTTCGATTACGTGGACAAGCAATGACAATGATGGAGACCCTTCCACCTTTTTCTTCTCGCATCACGATGTCCAGTCGATTGGCTCGAATGTAATAATCCGTCTGAATAGTAACATCCCAATATAAGATGTAATCTTCGTTTTCTAAAACGGACATTGCAATGTATCTGTGAAAAGGCATCCATTCTGTTAACAGTGCTAGGTTTCGGGCAAGATGTTGATGTATAATGCTCGCCACGTCACTATGTCTGTGCGCATATTCTCTTTGAGACAGGACGCGATAACCATCAATAATGTGCTCGATGGATTCGTTGGTATCTCCACATAATCGGCACCGGTCAACCACGTTTTGATGCAACACGTGTTTGCGATCATTTCTGGTGCAGAAAAAAACCCCTGCCCTGAATCGCAATGACAAATCCTTCCGTTTGTGGATACAGGACGCCTTTTCTCAGTCAAATATTGGATGCCTCACTATCCACTTCATGTTGATCTAACGTTTTGGGTGCTTGCTGTGGATGGCTTTCAAATTCAAGGGCGTGTAATCAAGATCCACTTTGCAGATGGTGTTGCACAGCGCAACATCTCGATTGCTGTTAAAATAGTCTCGCAATTGTATAACTTGTGACTTACGCAGTTTCTTGACATGTAGAACTCCCCTACCCCCTTGATGTCAGGCTTGAACTACCCTTTCAATCATTCATATATTTTTGGCAGACAGGCTATCGATCGAAATTGAGATGGATTTTGAACGTCTGGTTTTTTACGAAACATACACGTAGTACCCTGGAGCATAAAGCCTGGCATCAGATCTGAGTGTTCGATGATTTTCCGAAAACACCTTGCCAACGCAGGTTGCACACTAGCCAGGTACTTGTACTAGAAATTCTGCACTATGTCCGGAGCTAGAGCTTTCCAGTTACTTGCCCTTTTCAAAACCGTTGAAACATCTGAAGCTGTGATGTTAGTCAGCTCTATCTCAGGGTTATTGCCTGCTCTTGCTTTCTCTAGCTGGAAGCACGCAGCGTCTCAATTCCTTCTGGTCGTTTTCCCCCAAACACCCGACAATAGTTATTCATGTCTTTAAGTTGAGGGAGTTTACTTTCTTCTTGCTTGTTTTGCTTTACACTCAGCTCACTATAGAACCTTCTTTTATTTGCCTGAAAGGTTCCAGTTTGTTGCCTTCTTTTACTACTTTTCTTGTACCGATGCAGTCTAGCAGTAAGAACATCAAGTCTCTGCCGCTGGGAGTCTATAATTTTATACAATATTGCTGGTGGTAATGTGTCGTTGTACCGAGGGTAAATGATTTTAGCAAAACGGTGTATCAGCTTTCTGGTTCTATTGCCTTTTTTATACTGAGTCAGTCGACCCAATTTGCACCTTACTTTGCTTACCTCTATATCCAACCTGATCTTCTATGGTGGATCTCACTCCCTTCCTGGGTCAAAGACTGCATTCGTAGGCCTAGTTCTGCGGCCCGACGTTCTAACGGTTGCTACATCTGTACAGTATACAAGAGTTTGCACCTCTAACGCATCGTGGACAGAGAATGCCTTTGAGTTAGATCAATATGTCTGAACTCTAGTAAAGCATGACCAAAATTCCTTTAAAGGTGCTGTAGTTTTTCTGGTATTTCGCTGTTCAGATCATCGTTATTAATGTCCGGATGTGGTTCTAGTGGATCTGGCACTTGATTTTCATTATCCCTAGCACCCATTCCTTCAGATTCAAACAGGTCTTCGTTGTCCACATCTTCCAAGGCATGATCATCAATAGGAAGTTGCTCTTTCACTTTCATTACGATGACAGCTATTTCAACAGTCGAAAGTAATCTGTTTACAGATACTGAGCGTTTTTGATCTGCTAGATTCTGCTAGTTCTGCGTACTTGAGTAAGAAGAGATGTTCTCTGCTTACACTTTGCCCACTTTTCTTTGACAAAAAATAAAAATGCCTTACATCTCGGTTCATATGTGGTCATATGTGGTGATGCTGGATCATCACCAGGTTGAGGAACGACAATAATTGCCTCTGCTTGTTCATGTGATGCGGCTTCCTCTAACTGATGTTTATTACCCTTGTTTTTCCACGCCAAATCAACCTTTTGTTTAATCTACATTTCTTAATATTCTGAGATGTGTAGATTAGACCTGATGTCCTTCACCTCAGCGATAAGATCTCTCAGTGTGACAATCACTATTTGAGGATACTTTGCAGCAAATTTATCTCTAAAATTGTATCCTTCATCGCGTGGGGTTTCAAACTTCGCACTTTCATAATAGAGACGCATCCATTCCTCATTCATTGTGGTATCCCACATGATGCCCTCCTACAGGCACAGTTGATGTTTCACTGCTTGCCGTATGTCGCAGATATTCTTTCTGGCCAGCTATTTGATTAGTGAGTTCTGCCTGACCATCTCGCAGCTCACCGTCACGCTTGCTGTGGCCCCCAATGATGGCTCTAACGGCGGCCTGACGATCTTCGGAAAGCGACAAGCGTTTCAAATTTTCTAAAAGACTCTTCATTAAAATTTATGGGTTTTGGTTTTCCTCTTAGTCATTTTCCTCTTCGTTCTCTGACTTTCTGGCATGGGAAACCCTATCAGTAGCAAAGCTACAGCTAACGAAGCCGTCAAATTCATGAGAGGAAAGCTCAAGCCCTACGTTAGTCACGGACAAAGTCATCGTGTGAAGTTCGCTACTCGGCCCCATGAGTATTGAATGTCTTTTGTTTCAGGCGTCATTCACTCCACTGACACTCTTTTTATAAACTATGTGTCGTCTCACTTTCCTATCCTGGCATACCTGTCTAACTTCCTTTATGTCCTTCCTTTTTTTCATGCAAGCTCGTGTGTTGCTATGGCTTCTCATGTCTCTTCGAGGAAGTCCCTCATTTACACATTCCAACCATTATTTCCGCGGTCTGCCTCTAAGCACACTGCCATTTACTTTACCTTGACACACTTGTTTCGTTAGTCGTTCATTTTTCATTTTCTCAATATGCCCAAACCATCTTAGCAAATTTCTTTTACGTATGTCAACTAGTGTCTCCTTCATACCACATTTTTTGAGGAATATCTCATTACTCACTTTGTCCATCAGCGTTTCGCCACACAGCATGCGCAGGACTTTCATGGTAATCGCGTTAATTTTACTTTTATCCTTTTCTGGATAGGTCCAGGGCTCGCTACAATACAGTACAGTAAGTATAAATATAGAATTATGTATTCTCCTTCAGCTTTACTTGATATATTTTTACTTCTGAAAATGGGCCCTGCTCCACCGATAACCTTCGTAGGCTCATTTATACGCCTATCTAACTCTCCATACTTGAGGCGACAGGAAATTCCCTATTATTTCCCGGTTCACAAAAATGTATTATGTTGAATTCAAGCCTCATTATCATAATTAAGAAGTGGGAATTCTTAAACTAAAACCCGGTTCCCTAGTATTTTAGGGTATTTTCTTTGAGACTTTAAGCTCAAAATTGAAACACCTTCAATAGAAAATTAAATATGGCAGCTCTTGTATTAAAAAATATGAAAATTTCAAGAAAAATTTTTGTTGATGATTTTTTTCCCATCGAAGTTGCGAGAAAAATTCACGCTTCCTTCAACCATCGTTGCAAAAAAATCATGTCCTTTCACAGTATACTTTTGGTTTTCATCATCGAAGTCGTTATCGTTTTAAAAATGGTGAGTTTTCACTCGAAAAAAAAAAAATGTAGGTGTGTGGACGCTTCTTCAGATTTTAACAAATATTGGTGGAAGTGGCTGCACATAGGTTTTTGGGGTCGCTGAATCCGAATCTTGTGTCATATTTTCAAAATTTAAGACAGCGGATTCAATATGGCGGCCAAAATTTTGACAAATGTTTAGAACTGGATGAAATTGTCCGTGCATAGGTTTTTGAGGTCGCTGAGTCCGAATCTTATGTCAGATTTCCGAAATTTGAGATGGCGCATCCAATATGGCGGCCAGAAATTTGAAAAATGTTTATTTTTCTGGTATTATGGATGCGCCATCTTAAATTTCGAAAATGTGACACTAGATTCGTATTCAACGATCCCATAAACTTATGTATGAACAATTTCTACCAGTTTCGAACATTTTTTAATTTTAATCACGATATTGGATCCGACATCTTGAATTTCGGAAATCTGATACTAGATTCGAATTCAGCGATCCAAAAAACGTATATACGGACAATTTCATCCAGTTCCAAACATTTTTCAAAATTTTGGCAGTTATATTGGATCCGCCATCTTGAATTTTGAAAATATGACACTAGATTCGGATTCATCGACTCAAGAAACCTGTATACGGAAAATTGCATTCAGTTCCAAATATTTTTCAAAATTTGGGCAGCCATATTGGATCCGCCATCGTGAATTTTGAAAATCGGACATTAGATTCGGATTCAGCGACCACAAAAACCTATGTTCAGCGACTTTCACCAATATTCGTTGGAATCTGAGTCCATTTTGAAAATGATAACGAGTTCTATGATAAAACCAAAATTCATACTCCTTAATTATAATAATGATGCTTGAAAATGAATAACAGAATCAGACTTCTCCGTCGTTAATGGGTTATTTAAAAGGTTCGAACTCCTGAAGTTGAAATTTTGTTCATTTAAAGTTACAAAAAATGAACTGCAAATGAAAACACTTGAACTGAAATACTTTTCAATTTTAAACTTTTAATATTAAAGCGAAACATTTTTTTATTCAAAAGTACAATAATTTACAAATTAATTATTAATAATATAATTACTAATTTTCTTTTAAACTGAGTCGTTACTTATTAATAATTGTTAATGCATACATCAAAATTTGGTTTTGTTTTGAAATCTTTTCAAATATTCTCATACAAATTTTTAAAAAATCATTTAGAATTTCCCCGGAAACTAATGACAATTTTGTTATTATCTTGGAACCTTTTAAAATTCTTTTAAAACTTCAACATTTCAATTCAAAATCCTCAAAAATCTACACTTTATTTTAAATTTTTTAGCATATTTTCAAATTTTGAATTATTTTTGAAATCTTTTCAGAACTCTTCAAAAAAATTGCCTTAAAATCTTCAAGATTGTTTTTTAAATATTTTGGAAATCTTTTTGACTCTGGTTAAATATCTTCTTGAAATTAATTTTTCAAAATAAAGTCATTTTTAGTTTTTGTAGGAATCTTGATAACATTTTTTTATTTTTTGTCAACTTTTCGAAATGCTTAAAAAGCTTCAAAATTTGTTGTACGAAATCTTCAAAAATCTACATTTTGTTTAAATTGGTTGGACATCTTTTCATGTTTCAAATAAGAAGCTAATAGCAAACGAGCACTAAAACAAGAGTTGTAGAAAAAGTGAGTTAATTATTTCTCAGTGAAAGAACGAATTAAGTCACGCGCTACTACCAGAATAGACCGATTTAAGGCAGGTTTAAGACAGGCCGATACTTGCCTATACCGTCGTCTATAGTTTATATTTCCTTGACGAAGGTATGATATTATATCATTATCAATAAATTATATTTATTCGAAACCACCATGTTATGAGCTCATAAAAGCCACAAGAAAAAAAAAAGCGTTAGACATCCCTTTACCACACCGTCCAGCTAACGGCAGATAGCTAGTTCCGAACACCGTCGCACAGTCAGGTAACTAATTCCATCAATGGTCACTGAATAACGCACAATGTATTGCATCATTTTCCTGTAGATATATATAACTTCACTTGGGAGAAAAACAATTACAAATCTCGCGTGATACGAAACTACCAATCATAGCCCAAACAGGTGACTCCCACATCAATCGTATGTTTTCATCTACAACAATAGAATCCGTGAAATCTTCAATTATCTGCAATTACGTCACAAATTGTTATAATTGTAAATCGCGATATACTCAACATGATGGAAAAAAAACACCAAAATGGCATGCGTATGAACTTGTCCCTTAACTTTCAAAATTAAAAAAAAACATAGGGTTTCACTTTTGAAAAAGTGAAATTTTGTTCAGAGTTCTAAGTAGAATGAGCTTAGTTCTTAAGTTTGTGAAAATTTGCAAAAAAGGTTCCGGAAAATTCCACCCCAAAATAGTTCTGGAGTTCTACGCAGAAATAATTTTATAAAAATAAAAAACATAAAAGTTACAACAATTTTTATATTTCTCAACTTTAACCACATTTTTGTCAGAAGTTGAAAAATTTCAGAAGATCTGATGAGAATTCTGTTTCCTCACGGAACAACTCTATTAAAAACACTCATACTACTTTTTAATCAAACGTAAACCCAAAAACCTATAGCAGTTCAAAGTGGCCCAAAATTTTTCAATCAAAAAATTTAACAGTTGCAGAAGTTCTTATAAAAATTCGTTTCGCCCCTGGAATAGTTCGGTTAAAAACTCTTGTAAGACTTTCTGATCAAACCAAAACCCAAAAAGCTACAGCAGTTCAAACGGATGATGGACAACTTTGCACGGAGAAACTTTGCAGGAGCCCATATGTGCACGTCGGTGGCCACATGTACATTTGTGCACGTTGTTAGCCACAGGAACAACTGTGCACGTTGCTGGCCACTGATGGTACCCTACTAACTTTCAACGGTACAAACGGTTCACGTGCACAGATGGGAGACTTCTAACTGTGCACGTCGATGGTCGGTGGTTCGACTGTGCACGTGCACAGATGAAACACCCCCAACTGTGAACTTCTCAATTAATACGATCAGTAGGGGTATGCAAAAAGATCGGGCCGAGTACCCGGTTGGTTTCGAGAACCTGGGACAGGTCGGGTACTCGAGTTGTTTTGGGTACTCGAATTGTTTCACAGAATTCAAGAAATTGAACGAATTCAAGGAATTGAACAAATTCATGGAATTTAAGGAATTCAAGGAATTCAGTGAATTCAAGGAATTCACAGAATTGACGGAATCCACTAAATTTCAGAAAATCACGCAATTTACGGAATTCACGAAATACAAGGAATTAAATAAATTCCTTAAACTTGTTGAACACCATAAATTTCTTTAATTCCTAGAATTCGATATATTTTTTGAATTTCGTGTATTCCTTGAATTCCGTGTATTCCTTGAATTCCACGAATTCCTCAAATTGCGTGAATTTCATGAATCCTTCGAATTCCGTGATTTCCTTATATTAAGTGAATTATTTGAATTCCGTGAATACCTCGAATTCCATAAATTTTTTGAAGACCATGAATTTCTGGAAATCCGTAAATTCAGTGAAAAACGTGATTTCCTTGAATTCTGTAAATCCCTTCAATTCCATAATTTCCTCGAATTCCAAAATTCCTGAAATTCAGTTAGGAGTATCCCATCTGTGCGTAGTTGAGCCAGTGACTAAAAAAGTGCACATTTGCTCCATGCACAGCTGTACCCTTTCCTGGACTCATCTGCGCACGTCTGAATTGAGATGTGCACAGATGGTACAATTTGCGATGGGTACAACTGTGCACAAAGTTACGAGCCCAGCTGTTCACGTCCAGGGCTGGCAGTACAGCTGTGCACGTTGTTTGCCACTGGCACAACTGTGCACGTGCACAGATGGGATACTCTCAACTGTGCACGTTCACAATTCAGAGCATCCCATCTGTGCACGTGGACTTGTAAGTTGACAAGCTGATCGTTAGGGGTTTGCAAAAGGCCCAAATACCGATGTTTGAAAGGGCTTCGAAACATTCGGGTTCTCGAACAGGTTCGAGTTCCCAAAAAAGTTCGGGTACTCGACTCCTGCTACATATTCGTCCTCCTACGACACTCCTGCTGCTTCCTGGACGGAGCCGTGCTAGCGGCAAAGAGGGCAGATTATTGCTTGATCCTGCCTTAGACTCTTTTGTTCCAGATGTTAGTTGTGCAAAAGGCCATGTTAGTGGCAAAAGAGGTTAGTGCGCCCTTCGGTCTTGCCCCTAGTTCCCTATCCCGGAATGTTGATGCGTCAATAGGCCGTGCTAGCGGAGAAGAGTTCAGCATCACGCTTGTCCCTGCTCCGTGCTTCTTTGCCGTAGATGTACATTGAGCAAGAGGCAATTATATCGGTCATAAGGGGTGCATACCATTTTGCCCTGTTCTTGATATCTTCGCCCTAGCGTTGATTGGGCAGAAGGCCGTGCTAATGATGAAGAGAATTTGGTCCTGCTCTTGGTTCCTTTGTCCAAGATGTTGTTCGGGCAAAACAAGAAAAATGTTATATAAATCATCAATTCTTTCAAATTCTCATGAATTCTGTCATATTCTCCGTTACATAACCCGAACTAAAATTTTCGAGAATTCAACAGCAAAGTTCTTAATTCTTCTCTACAAAGTTTATACAAATAAGTAGTGTGACTTAGTCACACTACTTATTAAAATATTAAATTAAAAGTTTTCTTACGAATTTTGTCCCTGTGAAACCAAACTTTCATTCCATCAATTATAACTTGAAAGGTAATTGATGATATATTAAATAAACGTCTCTAAACTTGGCGCCGCGTATGTGAATACATCGTAAATAGGCATTTTTCGAGTATTTACGAGCATTTTGCTCAAATATACGATAATGTGACTTGATTTTTTCTTGTGGAGATATTAGATTGTGCCAAAATGAGGAATTCCTTTAAGTTTTTCGAAGGAAACTTGTTTTATGTAGTAACTACAGGTTCGAAACATAAGGGTGCCCTGTATGTGGGGAATCACCCATATATATGCTTGCCGCCGCTTCACTGGAATTTTTATTTTATTACAAAAAATATGTAAAAAAAAAATTGATATAAAGGGTCATTAAGAAATAGGTGTCGCCTGTTTTAGCTACACCCCCCCCCCATTCGCTATTTTTATCATGATATGCCGTGTTATTTCTTAAATTCATCTGTGAAAGTTTTGTGATGAATTTCCTACCCCCTCCTCAACGTTAAAAAAATACTAAAAATTTCTGTTTGCCTTATAATTTGATTTAGCAACTCAAAATCTCAAAATCGAAATTCAGTCACTCAAATATTTTCTTTCAATCAAATTAGCTTATAAGTGATGTCAAATAGCTTTTCTCCTGTATATACGCCTTCAATTCCGCACTTTAAGTTTGATAAAATAAAATTCTCATGGGTTATTGCATTCATCCAAAAAATATTAATTAGTCATCAAATCGTCATTTCCATTGAATTATAAGCGATTTATAACAATACGCTCTCCCCCTTGTCAATAGTCCGTTATCCGAGTCCAATCCAGTTTAAATGTGATTCCTTTTATAAAATATCCACGAAAAATCGAAAATTGATCAATTATACGTCAGTCTACTCATGTTTCACAATACGAATAAAAATAGTGTAGCCTTCGTGATTACTTTCCTTTAGCGGAGTCTATTAATATAGCTCTTTTAAGTCGAAGAGGTCAAATCAGCCTTGAAATTGCCTTGAAATTTTATCTGGACTGACTTTTCTCGAGAAGATGATCCTTTGCAGCGTATTGTTCTATCCAATTTTCTCACCGGATTTTTTGCGATCAACTATGCTTTCCAGTTGCATAATTCCGAATGCATAATTTTTGTTTTATTCGTGAAAAGTAACCAAAAAAAAATTAGAAATTTAAATTTTGAGTTAAAGATATAAAATAAAATTAAATCTTGAATGAAAAAATTGTTTACCTAAAATAAATCTACCAATTTGCTAACAATTTTTCGGTAAGAAACGTAGTTTTATTTTTAATCATGAAAATGGTCTTCAAGATAACAAATTTAAATTTATGCAAAAGCAGCGGTACATAAATTAGTATAACATGGATTCAATATAATAGAATTTAACATACCATAGAAAATTTTACGTTTTGGACATACTTTAATCGAGTGCAAAGTGCAAATCACGTGATGAGAATATATTCGTTACAGCCGAAGGAGCTTTCAAAAGACTTAAATTCACAATCACCAAATTTCTGTCGTCAATATTTTGACTTTTAATTTTAAAAGAACTATGGGCAAATGTCACAAATGTAACATAAAAATACAAAAAATCGAAAATTGTGAACGTTGCTCAGCTGCAACAGTAGCCGATAACGGACTAACGCAAGATGCTTCATATGCGTATGTAAGATTGGTGGAGCGCTTGAAGTTTTTCATCACATTTTTTAAACATTTTATTTTTTCCCTTCACAGAAAACTTTTTTATGCTTTTCTAAAGAAATTTTTCACATGTTTCTTCATGTTTTTCTCTGCGCAAACTTCTTTTAATAAAAAAAGACGAGAAAAATTGATAGGAGAAAGCTTCAGAAACATTTGCGTGAAGCTGGCCCTAAACGATTTCCGAAAATTCGGGGTGACTCGTATACAAAAAAGAAGCCCCTTTATTTCAAATGTCGGTTAGAAACAAAATATCATTGACTCATCTACTCACCTACTGATGTTGTTGTAACGCTATTTTTGCAATTAATTATATGAACTCAGTATTATGCTGTGCATCGTTACTCAAGTCTCGTTTCCTGCAACGACACTTCTAGTGTCGAAGTTTCATGACGCAGAATGTAATCTTCGCCGTAGTGGCTTCCGAAGATAAGACAGTTTAAAAAATGGCTGAACGTTGACAGCGTGTTATCGTATTCGGTGAGTATGAGACACTTTGCTCTCGCGGCACGATCTTTACGTCACGTCGGCGCGGGAAGAAGGAGGGAGAGAGAAAGAAAAAGAAAAATTGCTCGCGGAGAAGACAGATGAATCCAGAGGGAAAGAAGTGAAAACGGAGATAGAGAATGGAAGACGAGGCCAGCGAGTATCTCCTTTTGCAAAACCCGAGTCGAACGAACGAAAGATTTTGCCGAGTCGCAACGCTCATAAAAGTCGCACAGTGACAAAATGTGAAAGCGTGATTGGAAAAATATACTACGTACGTTAATGCTTGTCTGGATTTGAGATCGTAGACAGATAATACCTTTACAATTCAGCGCTATTCATAGTTATTCATTTACGGCATTTCTAAAATTAAAACTAAATTTTTTATGCCGCTGTAAGTTTAACCTGCAGTTATTTATCTATGTTTAACAAGAATCGAGCTTCTGTATTTGACCGGTACGTGACTGGCTTGTAACTTCTATTTCACAAGATTGACAACATTTGTAGATTAACTTCAAGTTGAGTACATTTCGCAAATTAAGAAATATATATATGATTTATTTTTTGTGTAATTGAAATCACTTGTAACTAAATGTCGAGTAAGATTATGTTTCCTGTTCGAGAGCAAATGTTTGAATTGCATATGTCTTCCGAAATTATAAAATACATAAAAAAATATACGTCATATATCGCAACGTATTGAAAGTGTACATATACACGTTTCTACGAATGTATATTCACGCACACAATATCATGTATCGGAGCTGCCTTCCTCTGTTAAGACTGTATATAGGTGACGAATTGACGCGAGTATAGGA
>JAABKJ010006078.1:0-22332 GCA_011634705.1 Andricus grossulariae | reverse complement strand
TTCTTCTTGACTTCGAGAAACGAACCATGTTCGTTATCGAATTTTCGGCACCAGCTGACAAAAACATCATAGCCAAGAAGAACGAAAAGAAAGAGAGGTATAAAGACCTTATAAGAGAGTTGCGACGGTTATACCCGGAATATTCTGTTAGGCTAATCGTCCTGATCATCGGCGCTCTTGTAGGTGCCAAGGTTTCACTGGTTAATAGCCTGAAAAGCATCCCTGCGTGTCAAAAAATGCTGAGACAATTGCAGGGAAAATTCAGAGGGCGGTCTTCCTTGGTTCGCTCCGTGTCCTCAGAATACACGAGACTTTTGCCGGAACATCGCATTGAATTCGTCGCAGACTGGCCACCCATCTCACGGTCGTGAGACGTGATTACAGCTGAAATTTTACCGCGATTTACCTGGAAGCGGGTGCAATTTTTCAGATTAGGACCTGCTCCCAGCGAAATCCTGCGGCTGTCCTTATGACAAGCTTTTAACTATGTTGGTGTTTTGGTAGTGGCATTGCTGTTCTCACTAACATATATAGTTAAAAGTTTGTCATAAGGAAACCGCAGGATTTAGGTGGGAACAGGTGCTAATCTGAAAAATTGCACCCGCTCCCAGAGAAATTGCGGTAAAATTTCAGCCGTAACCACGTCTCATGACCGTGAGATAGGTGGTTACATTCTGCGATGGACTCAATACGATGATCCGGCAAAATTCTCGTGCACTCTCAGGACACGAAGCGACCCAAGGACGACCGCCTTCTGCATTCTTCCCGCAAGTGTCTTAGCATTTCGTTGACACGCATGGATTATTTTCAGGCTAATAAACAGTGAAAGCTTGGCACCTCCAAGAGCACCGATGATTAGGACGAATAACTTAATAGAATATTTCGGGTATAGCCATCGTAACTCCATTATAAGATCTTTATATCTCTCTTTCTTTTCAGTCTGATTGGCTATGATGTTTTTGTCACTTGGTGTCGAAAATTCGATAACGAACATGGATCCTTTCTCAAAGTCAAAGAGAAATATGTCAGGCCTCGAGTACGCAACAGACACAATTGTCGAGAATATGAATTTCTAGTATATGCGGCACTTCTCATTTTCGACAATTGATGTAGAACACAAAACCTTCATAGAAACTTCAATAATACGAATTTCCATAACACAAATGTTCGGTAATTCGAATTTTTTTCAGCCCCGGCTGAAAATCGACGTTGCCCATATTAATATTTTTCCATAATTCGAAGTTCTATAATTCGAATTCTTCGATGATTCTAAGAATATTATAAGCTCCGTCGTGATAATAACATCTGTAACTCGAAGTACGGCTTTAGATTTCATTGAAAACTTCTTCGAGGGAAAAAGTTGCATCAAATAAAAGAAAATTACTGATTTTATTCATTAATCTCCTATTTGCAGAACACTAAACGGCCTAAACAGATAACCATATTTTTTCCTTTTCCTGATTCGTTTACCTTATCAAAATGTTTACGTTCAATTAAGTTTTTTTTTAATCATTAAAAAAAAGTACATACATACAGCACTCATCGAGATTAATTTCACCTTTAAGAGAAATTTATATTACGTTCTATGTAACGTATCATAAACGTATTTGCAAGCGTAATGTGAGTTTATATTCTTACTTTCGATAATAAGAATTTTCTATAATTCGACGTCTTTTTCGGTCCCGGAGCACTTCGTATTATCGAAGTTTCACTGTATTACAGGTTATAAGTTTCCATGTGCCAATTTTGCAATGAGTTTACAAGATGTTTGGCACGATGGGATGTAGTAGTAATGATGGAGACATGGCTAGATGAAAAGGGATGGGAAAGAGTAAGGGGAAGGTAACCAAGAGGTTACAAATAAAAGTTGAAAATGCAAAGAGAAAGAATAAAAAAGGCAGAGCAATGGCAGGAATGGTGATGGGAGTAAGAAACGAATATATAACAGCGAAAGGAGAAAGAGAGGAAAGAAAAAATAGTAGGATTAATGGAAGATATTAATCATGATATGCAGGAGAAATCAGAGAAGATGAAAGAAATGATGGAAGAAAATAAAGAGATTAGGCTTATAATAGGGGGAGATTTCAAGGCGAGAACAGGAGATAGAGGAGGAAGGGAATGGGGAGGAGAACGGGGAAGAAAATCCAAAGACAAATACTGAATGGGTAGCGAAAGAAATTGTTAACGAGCTTGGAGGAGTTAGGATGGTTTATCTTGAGCGGAAATATGGCAGGAGAGGAGAGGATTATATAGATTCATCTCACTTTCCCATAATAGTGACATTAAAGGGAGAAAAAAGTAATAACAATATGGATAAAAAGGAAGCGAAAGTAAAAGAAGCAGAAAAAGGGGATTGGTCAATGCAGAAAAAGAACAGTTTAAAGAAAAGGTCAGAAATATCAGAATGGGAGAGGGAAATGTGGACCAGGAGATGGAAATAGTGATAGGAGAAATAAGTAGAGGATTATAGTGCACAAGCAAAAAAGAAGTTAGTAAAGAAGGAAATGGAAATGGATGGGATGAGGAGTGTTAAGAGAAAAATAAGGTAGTCAAAAAGGAATTAGGAAAATGCAGAACAGAAAAAAATAGTGGAGAAGAATATAGGAGAAAAAAGGAGTACACTGAGTTGCGTGATCAAAAGAATGAGGAGGAGAATAAAAGATTTGAGGAATAGGCTCAGAAGGCTAGGACGGGAGAATAGGTTTGGAAGGTAGTAAATAGGGAGAGAAAAAGAAGAAAAAGAGTGAACCAGGATATTGACATGGTAGAATGGAAACAATATTTTATGGATTTGCCTGGAGGGGTAGAGAGAAAAGTTAGGAAAGGAAGAAAATATGATAGAGAAAGAGATGAGGAAGAGGCAATAACAAGAGACGAAATAGTCAACGTGTTAGGAATAATGAAAGACGGAAAGGCACCTGGTAATGATGAGATTCCAAATGAAATCTGGAAATATAGGGGGACAGAACTAAAGGAATGGGTATGGGTAATGTGTAATAGGATATGGAGAGGAGAGGGGTGGCCAGAGTTATAGAAAGAAGGAGTAGTGGCACCTATGGTGAAGGAAGACAAAGAGGAGGAGGTTAAAGATTGTAGGGGCATGACGCTGATGCCAACATTGTATAAAGTATACATGATGGATAACATATATGTTCTGAATTATCTGATCAATAAAAGGATTAAAAGGGAGAACGAGGCAAGGATAGCAATATTTATAGACTTAAAGGCGGCATTTGACTACACTGGCATACGCGGACGATACAGGGTTGATGGAGGATGATGAGGAAGGGATGACGGGCTTGATTACAGAATTGGAGAAATACTTAGATGGGAAAAAGTTCAATTTAAATGTAGAAAAGACAAATATAATGAGGTTTAGAAAAGGAGAGGGAAGAAGGAAAGAATGGACTGGGAGATGGAGGGGAGTAAAGTAAGAAGAAGTAATGGAGTTTAAATATTTGGTATATACCTTGCAAATGAATGGAGATCACAGAGTTCATTTAAGAGAAAGGATAAAAAAGCGGCAGAGATAATGAAACAGATATGGGGGATAGGAAAAAGGAGGTTCAAGAAAGATTAGAGAAGGAGAATGTGGTTATTTGATACGCTGGTATGACCGGTAATAGGTTATATAGCGGAGATATGGGGATGGAAGAAAAGGAAAGAGATTGAGTTTGCAAGAAAGGTATATAAAGTGGATACTAGGAGTAAACTGGAGGACCCCTAGATATATGGTGATAGAAGAAGCACAGAGGGAGAAATTAAGTGCTAGAGTGGGTAACAGTACGCGGCAATTTGAGACGAAGTTAAGGGAGGGAAAGGGAGAGGAGTTAGCCAAAAAGTATTTGAATGAGGTAGAAGAAAGGAGGGGGAGGGCGGTAGAACTAACAAGATGAGAAGAAGAAAGGAGGGATTTTTTTAGTGCTAGAGATGTAGGAGAGAAAAATGGAGAAAGCTATGAAGAATTGGAGACAAGGGACGGGGAAAGACAGTTAACGAAAAGATGGGGAATGATTGAGCAATCAAAATATAATTAATAGCATAAGATGATAAAAAAGGAAGGAGTGCCAAGGTATTTAGGAAAGGGATAGGGAGAGAGAAGTTGGACCAAAATAGCAAGATTTGGGTTAGGAAACGAGGTAAGGGAGGGGATGTATTGGGAAAACGTAGAGAACAAAAAGTGGAGAATATGTGAATGGGAGGAGGAAACATGAGTGCATGTATGGGAAAAATGTAGGAGCGGAATGGAAGATAAAGGAAGCTGACAAGAAAATGTGGTAAAGATTCTAGGGGTGGATGAAATGGGTGAGGAGTGGATGAAGGAGTTGGAGGGCGCTAGAGGGTCGAATGAGAAAGAATGAAAGAATAGATGTGGAAAAATGGCGTAAAGATCTCTAAGTAGTTATTAAGTTAGATTAAGTAGATTAAGATGCGGATGCGCTCGCTCTCACTAGCTCGCTTTCTCGCTTTCGATCGCTCGTTCACACTTCCGACAGTAAATTTGCGTTATATTAATATAGAAGTAAGAAGCTAGCTATGAGAATAGATGTAAATAGTTGTAAATATTTGTAAATAGTAAGGATAAGTTAATATATAGTTTGTAGTTCGTCTTGTAAGAAACGGAGGTGATGTAAACCCTTTCATGACACATTATGAATAAAGAAGAACTTCTAAAATAATGTTTTTATAATGAAGGCAGTAAAAGTTTAATGTGTACATGTGTTTTTAAATATTTGAACGTACATGCAATCAACTTATAAAGTCCTACATTTTAAAGCTAGAATACTTAGACTCAAGTCTTTCTTCCACACGGGACCACATACACCAATCGCCACGTCTTTTTAATATAAAAAACAATTGCTACGTCTTTCTAATGCTAAAAACTGGTGAAACGCCTTTTTAATGCAGAAATCTGTTGCTACGTCTATCTGAGTGTTTCGCTCGTGAGTCCCGCCTTTTCTATCAGGGTATTGTGATCTACGTCTATTCTTTGTATGCTCCCAATTATGGTTTAGTCTTATTTGCTCCCATCGAGAATGAAATGAAATAAAATATATGAACACTATGAATAAACAGGCAAAATACGGGTGTTATCTGACAAGTGATATCCATAAATCACTGCCGAAGAGGTGAAAAAAGCACTTAGGGCCAAGATTCATCTAAAGAAAGGAAAGATTACTGGCGTTCCCGAGGACCATGAGCTTGATGATATAAGTACTATTAGACGACTTGACACTGGAGAGACCTATACATACCTGGGTGTGCCTCAAAGCCGTATTCATGAAGTAACTTAAAGCCATACCCGCGTGTGCAAAATAGGCCAAAGCACTTGCGATATGTTGGCAGAAAGCTGTCATCCTTTGGTCGCTTCATGTCCTGAAGATACAAGATTTTTTCACCGGCCTGTCGATGTGATTTCGTCGTGCCCTGTGGCCACCCATCTCACGGTCGTGAAACGTGGCCATAGGTGTGATTTACCGTGGTTCTACTAGAAGCCCGGTGTCACATTTAAATGGCATTCGCTCTCAGTGGGACCCTGCAGTGGTTGTTGAACCCTTTTTTTGAATTATATATATTGTGTAGGCTGTCGCTAAATAATTAATGAAGAATGTTGAACCTTTGATAAATAAAACTTTTAGTTGAAGAGAAAGATACACATCTGGTGTCACATACGAGATTAAACAGATTAGAAACAGGAACCAGCAGAAATAAAGGAGGGAATATGGTCGCCGTACAGTGGGGAAAATCGGGTTTTCGCGGATATTGGTGGTCGAATATAAAAAATGTTTACTTTTCATAAACAAGTTATTGACCAAAAATGCTCTTACGATTGGCTGACGTGTGGTTGTTAGGCAATTCTATTGGAAAGACGAGTGCAGACGATATCATTAGTTTTTACTAGCCTTTTCTGTCATCGTCGACTTTCGTTTTTTCTAACGCAGATGCCTATTAACGATACGTTAGCCAATTATGAACTCAGCTACCTGCAGATGGGGTCTCTGTTCCCCCCGAACCGAATGTCCAATACCCCGAAAAGATGAGATTCTCATATACAGTATGCACCGAGACGGTACTTCAAAAGTGTAGGTCAGAGAGCGACAGACTACCAAGGAATACCCCCTTTCTAGCCTCCCTCCATATCAGTCTCGCACTCGTACTCGTATTCCTCGCTTCAACAATCCCCTCCCCACCACCCATTTCCTACAATTCATCTGAGCGAGTAACAATAGGAATCATTTTAAAATCCCTAATTCAGCTGATGGAAGTAAGAGCGCAAGCCGCGAGATGCACCATGATATTAAAATCATCCATCCTCGGAAAATCAGAGCAATATTGGATGGGATTATAGACTCCCGGCAGCACCCTTGATTTCCTTACTGCTAGACTGCATAAACACAATAAGAGTTGTGCTAGAAGGCAGAACCTTTCAGGCAGATGAAGGAAACTTCTATTGTGAACTAAGGGAAGAGCAAAATTTCCTGCGAGACGCCAAAGTTTCTCTATTAGAAGACCTGGTTGACTACTGGTCACTGCGTGGTTCCAACTAGATAAAGAAAGAACAAGCAATAATCCTGTAATACAGCCTAATAACATAACAGATGCAGACGTTTCAAATATATTTAAAAGGGCAAGTAAATAGAAACCCCCAGGTCTGGATATAGTGCACAATTTCCTGTACAAGTACCTAACTAGTATGCATCCTGCGTTGGCAAGGTGTTTCTAAAATATCATAGAATATCTAGATATGATTTCAAGCGTTATGCTCAAGGGTATCACGTATAACTATGTATTATCGAAGTGTCGGAAGAAACTATTGATCAAAGGTAAACTCGCTTTATGTCACTTTTCATGAAACGATATCACTTAAACATTTCAACATATTTTATTAAATTATAGTTCTATAACTGTATTTAAAAAAAAAACTATAAAGCATACATGTAAAACATAAGATCTTCGAATTGTATCCGATACATGAAATCATGAATTATTTGAAAATGACTCAATTGCACATCAACTTTTGCTTATTTTGAGAGGAAAATCGTATTGTGTATGCTATGAAAATTAGGCCGAATAAAATAAAAAATTAGGAACAGGTGGTCTGATAATCGTGACCGACACTGGAGGCACACCTAAAAACACTAGTTTTAGCACTGTCACTAGTGCCTACAATAAACTATCTACAAAAAAAAAAAATCAAACAAAATTTATACAAATTCTAAGAATTTAAAATCAAAGTATGAAATTCTGAAAATATGTATGCAAAAGTTCATTACCTCGAGAAGCTTCTCGATGATGAGAGGTCTGAGATTCTCGAATCTTTGAATGGCTTCTCGGACAAAAACAAGGACGTCAGTGGCAGCGGCCTCATTGTTCTCGGGCAGAAAATCCGTCAACACGGGTATAGCAGTAGCAGCCACATCCGAAAATTTTATGGAACATGCGTGCAGGGTTCTTACGAGTAGTTGTCGATATTTCCCAGCATCCTCATGTTCTCCACCGGCACTGCGCGTCACTTCTTTCTTCAGCAACTGAACCATTTCTTCAATCGTTCGAGTTGTTACCAAATCCATCACCAACGATAACGTTTTTGTGCGCACTTCTAAAGCTGGAGAGCCTGCACACATTTGTAAATTTTGTTTTATAAGGCTAGTACCAAACTGTTATGTAACCTATGGTTTTAAACGAACTTACTCATATACTAAATCTGGTACGTGTCCTTAAGTGATTTATATGTTGAATGGTATTTATTTCAATAATTTATAAACCTAGGAACATTTGCCTTAACTCGAATCTCAAGTTTTAACTACGTTCACCGTAACGTATTATTACACTGGTCTACAAAATGTGACACATGAGTATTTTAACTTTTACGTAGGACGTGTCGTTTCGTAGTAGTTTTTCGTGCTGAATTCAAATCTGGCCTTCGTTCTTAACCTACATGTCAGGTTTTCAATTTTTTTTAAGTCAAAAATTTTTCTCCAAATATTACAAAACGCACATCTTGTTTGACAAATACGAAACACATTATTTTTCTTGCCTTTTTTACGATAGCTGAAACGTTTCATGAAATAACTGCTAAAAACTAAGAATAAACCTTGGGAAAAAGAGGGTTTTGTAAAAACGTTATACTAAGCTAAATATTATTATTCAAACATGGGCAATTTTCTTTGCTTTTCAACAATGAAAAAGTCTAAAGAAAGTTTATAGTTCCAGCGCTGACCGTTTGCAATATCCGTGATAGGGAAACTATACATTTCTGTACAGCTGACTATTTGGCAATTTAGGCTTATTCAAAGCAAATAATTACTTGCACTCGAATTCTGTTAAATTAATTGTAACATCTTTGACGGTAAATTTGAATTGAATTCTAGTAAGTTTAAAGGCCTAGTCTAAACGTTCGGATAGTCCGTACGTTTATAACACGGTCGAGTCTAAACCTCAGAACCTGTCAAGAGGAAGGGGACATGGGTTGTGTCTGGACGTCTGGACATTACTAAATTTAAAATAACGTAACTTCCTTACCCTTCAATAAAATGTATTAATACGTAGGGCAGTCAAATATAAACCGGATTTTTTTTATAACTTTTATATGGAATGAAAATTTTTACAAAGTACACAATTATTATTTTTGTACATGCATTTCACTACAATTAGGGCACTTTTGCCATTGGATTGACAGCTTCTGAATTTCAGCCAACGCCTGTTTCAATGGTCCAAACAAATGTTAGTCATTGGGTGAGAGATCAAGGATATAGGCAGAATGTTTGAGAAAAGTCCAGTGCAATTCCTGCAGTTTTTCTTGAGTTAGAGTGACAGGAACTGTTGCTTCAACTTACGCAAAATTTCACTGGGCTTTATGCGTTCTTTACTCAAAATTTGTATTTAATGCGCAAGTTCCTGAACGAAAGATAAGGGGGAGGCCTACGTGGTACTGAGCAAGTCTGAAATAACCCCGTTTCAGCATCCAATTGGTCCTAAGTCGACACGGTCCCTTATGTGACACTGCGGTAGAAATTCCGGTTTATATTTAACTGTCCCTCAATCAATTTATCGCAAATTGAAGAATCTTTTCTAAGCTTGCATCAACTTTGAATTATGTTAATGAAAAAATTTTACTACAAAAAATATTTGTCAAATATTATAAATGACCATGACTTCCTTACTTTTCAATAAAATAGATTAATTAATAAAATAAGTCAGAGGATTGACGTGTGACAAGGTTTTAGCACTTTTCTATTTCGTTGGCCATGCCTGTTACAGGTCGATCGATTCATCTAGAATAAAGGCACGTTTTACATTGTTGGATCAGTTTTGAATTATATCAATAAAAAGCTTTACTATTAAAAACTCATTTTAAAAATATTACATTACAAAATTGTAACATCAACACACACACACACACACACAAAATTGTCGCTTACCGATATAACATGCTAACACAAGTTCCGTAAGGTCATTTAGATACACCACGAGCCGGCGACAGGACCGTGGCCGTCAATTTGTCGGTCTCAGACGACACGCCGGCGTACAGAGCCTAGGAGTATGATCCCCTTTCACCCCCTCAACGGCACCAACCGAGTATCGCTCAGACGCAGTCCGGCAGGCCCGCAGAGATTACTGCGTAGCAAGAAAACCCATGGGACCGGACGTGCCTCAACCACCGAACGAAAAGGCGGCGATGCCATTCTTGCCCAGGCCTATCAACCCACCAGGCGCTCATCGCCGACCCACTCGGCCCAACAAACCATCCATTAAACCACGTTGAACCACTTCCCACATCGTCGGGACCCCGAGAAAGTATAAGCGCCTTCGCATACTATCTTACGGTGACTTAACACACGTACGACTTACGAAAAAACTGAAGATTAAATGAATAAACAAACGTCTTATCTGTAACACTATTTCTTCACTGACTTCACCTCTCCTGAAGTACAAAATAAGGTTCTTGTCAAGCGGTCACCACCTCCATTCCACCTCACCACCTACTGGATACACATTAAGTTTCCATGTACTCCCCTCCTACACACCTGCTAGACTTATGCAGTAAGCGACGATCACCTTATCCTATTAGAAATAAATTATTAAGGATAGCTCTTTACATAATTTTTTATTTTTTAATATAAGGCATTTCAATAAATTCTCTCTCAAACTCACCCATTTCCGAATGTAAAATTGGAACATTTTCGAAAGAGCAAAAAAAACGGGTTTTTAGCAATTTTCAGAATACTCATAGGTTAGAAGTTAATTTATAAATTACATAACTTTGAGAAAATTTATCTGAAGGATCTTTACCGAGAATTATTATTGAAACCATTTTAAATGAAATTCTTAAAATTGTATAAATTGTAGACTTTTTAAACATAAATTGAACAGTTATATAAATTTGACCGCAATATGGAACAACAAATGTATTAAACAAACTAAATTCTTTTACTTATTTTTGAGTATCTGAACCTAAAATATTATTTTACTAGCTTTTACTCTGTTTAAATCTAATTTTAATATGCTTCTCAATCAATTTTTGAGGGTGATGATTTAAAAATAGAATATTTCTAATAATATGCCAATTATCCATATGAAATGACTCATGGGAGCAACAGACACCTCAGCTAACGAATTTTTTAATTACTGCAAATTTGGTTTGTATTGGATATTAGACCATTTACAAGCTACAGCCCTGTATGTTGTGTGAAGCCATCTACGTATGGTGTTTCTGCTATCCTTTGTCTACGACGTGAGTTAGTCTGTCTTCTCTAGAAAGTCATCGAGTCGTCAGATCGTTAATTGCCTGTTCCAATAAAGCGTCATTTATAGTAATCGGGTTTTATTTCTTTGATCGCAATTCACCCTCTAGTTCCCACAAAATATCAACTATTACATTTTTCATTAAGAATTTATCTTTTTTGTTTGAAAAATCAACTATTGGTTTAAATATTACCTTTTTTGTCGAAATTTTGATTTGATATATCTTTAACTTTCAAAGTTTTTTAAATTTTCTTAAGAATCTTTGGAAAATTATATTTATAAAACTGGAAAAACAAATAACCAAACAACCTAAAAATAAATAGGTATTCGAAATTTTTATTTTGTATTTTTTTAGAACGTGATTGGCTTTTCGTTGCTTGAATTTATTTTATATTTAATAATAAAATTTACAAGCTTGAATCATTTTTGATTATATTAGCATTTTTCGTTACAAACTTACATTTTTATTAAAAAATCATTATATTCTAAGAGGATTCATAATTTTTGTTCACTTTTTAGTTATATGGGCGTTTTTAATCGAAAATTGGTATTTTTAAACAAAAATCATTATAATTTGAACCAGATTTAGGTTTTAACAATTTTGGATTGTTTTAGTGTTTTTCGTCGAAAAAATTGAATTATCAACAATTGAAAATAGAAGAAAATTAAAAATGAAAGAAATTTGTAAATTTAATTTTTAACTGTTGTAAATTCAACTTTAAATTTTCTTCAATTTTTAGGAGTTTAAAATTTAACCTTTGGAAATTAAACTATTGAAAAATAATGAAAATTGACAATTCCATTTTGAGCAATGGAAAACTAAAAAAAAAAAAGGAATTTTGTATTGGAAACAAGTGTTAAAATTGTAATATGTACATAATTCTACACGAAAATTTAATTAATAAACATTTAATCCATAAAAAAAATGGAAAAAGTTTATTTTTTTGAAAATAATATAATAATAATAAAACAATTTTTTATAACGTTATGTTAGTGTTTTTTGTATAAAATTCGTATTTTTGAACAGAAATGCAACGGCTTCATTGTCTGTTTATTGCAAAAAATATTATATAATTATTCTGTAGTTTAGACAGATATGAAATAGCCAAATTTTTCTTTTAATATTAATTTTATATTATAATTTAACAATTGCGTGAGACCAAAAAAAATTATTTATACAATAATTTCTAAAGTTTATTAAATTTGGTGACAAAAATTACAAATGGTTACTTATTTATTAGTAAAATATAGCATCAGAGTGCTACCAGAAAGATGTTAGTAATTTATTCCTTAGGAAAAACTAAAAAAAAACTTTAACCTTAACTTAAACTTTAATTTTAAACTGTGAACGTTAGATTTTTAATTGTTTCATTTTATTGAATTTTTCATTTTTGACTCTATCTGTTGAAAAGTGGCGAAAGAGTGAATTTGTTTATTAAGTTTGTTTAAACATTTACTATTTTTCGATAACCAAGTATTTCATAGCAAGAGGCATATTGTTGACATTCCTGCAATAAAGAATAACATAATAATATAATAAATAATAATAAATAAATAATAAAAATACAATTCTTTTTGTATATTTTGTATTGGCTTACTTCAACTTTTATCACTTTTGAAAAATAATGCAATTATGCACTGGCATAAAGTTGACATCCCTGCCCTTAATATTAGCAGGGTGGCAACTTGACCGGGAATTTAATTAAAAAACCGGGAATTTACTTGTGATCGCAAAAAAATGCGTCTTTTTTGGTACAAATTAATCTTTTTGGTTGAAAATTAATGTTCTCGTTAAAAAATTCAATTATTCTAGTTAAAGATTCATCATTTCATTTAAAAATTCATTTTTGCGGTTAAAAATTCAACTATTCCAGTAAAATATTTACAATTTTATTTAAAAATTAATCACTTTGTTTGTAAATATAAATATTTTTTTGAAAGTTAGTTTGTTTTTTCGAAAGTAATTTTTTTAACTGAAAATTTAACTTATTCCAATTGTAAAATCCATCTGCTGGTTAAACATCAATTTTTTAACTTGAAATTGAATTATTTAAGTTTTGGTTGACAATTTATCTTTTATAGTAAAAATTAATCTTCTTGGTTGAAAATTAATCTTTATGTTAAAAAATTCAATTATTCTAGTTGAAGATTCATCATTTCATTTAAAAATTCATCTTTGTTGTTAAAAATTCAATTATTCCAGTTAAATATTTACAATTTTATTTGAAAATTGATCACTTTGTTTGTAAATATAAATATTTTTTTGAAAGTTAGTTTGTTTTGTTGAAAGTAATCTTTTTTAACTGAAAATGTAACTTATTCCAATTGAAAATTCTATAGTTGTAGTTGAAATTTCATCTGTTTTGACTTGAAACTGAATTATTTAAGTTTTGCTTGACTTTTTTAGTCAAAATTAATCTTCTTGGTTTAAAATTAATCTTTTTGTTAAAAAACTCAATTATTTTATTTAAAGATTCATCATTTCATTTCAAAATTCATCTTTGTGGTTAAAAATTCAACTATTCCAGTTAAATATTAACAGTTTTATTTGAAAATTAATCTCTTTGTATGGAAATGTATCTATTTTTTTGGAACTTAGTTTGTTTTTTCGAAAGTAATTTTTTTAACTGAAAATTTAACTTATGCCAATTGAAAATTCTATAGTTGTAGTTGAAAATTCATCTGTTTGGTTAAACATACATTTGTTTAACTTGAAATTGAATTATTCAAGTTTTGGTTGACAATTTATCTTTTTTAGTAAAAATTAATCTTCTTGTTTGAAAATTAATCTTTTTGTTAAAAAATTCAATTATTCTAGTTAAAGATTCATAATTTCATTTAAAAATTCATCTTTTTGGTTGAAAATTCTACTATTCCAGTAAAATATTCACAATTTCATTTGAAAATGCATCACTTTGTAAGGAAATATAACTACTTTTTTGAAAGTCAGTTTGTTTTGTTGAAAGTAATTTTTTCAACTGAAAATTTAACTTATTCCGATGGAAAATTCTATAGTTGTAGTTGATATTTCCTTTGTTTTAACTTGAAATTGAATTATTCAAGTTTCGGTTGACTTTTTTAATAAAAATTAATCTTCTTGGTTGAAAATTAATCTTTTTGTTAAAAAATTCAATTATTTTAGTTGAAGATTCATCATTTCATTTCATTTCAAAATTCATCTTTGTGGTTAAAAATTCAACTATTCAAGTTTTTATTCTTCAGTTTATTCTTTTTTAGTAAAAATTAATCTGCTTGGTTGAAAATTAATCTTTTTGTTAAAAAATTCAATTATTCCAGTTAAAGATTCATCACTTCATTTCAAAATTCATTTTTGTGGTAAAAAATTCCACTATTCCAGTTAAATATTTACAATTTTATTTGAAAATTCATTACTTTGTTTGGAAATATAATTATTTTTTTTTTAAATTTTGTTTTGTTGAAAGTAATTTTTTAACTGAAAGTTTAACTTATTCCAATTGAAAATTCGGTAGTTGTAGTTCGAAATTCATCTTCTTGGTTGAAAATTAATTTTTTTAACTTGAAATTGAATTATTTAAGTTTTGGTTGACAATTTATCATTTTTAGTAAAAATTAAGTTTTTTGTTTGAATATTCAACTATTTCATTTGAAGATTTATTGTTTTAGTTCAAAACACTTATGTTTAGTTTAAAATTAATTTTTTTAACTAAAAATGTTGCTATTCCATTTTCGGTTCAAAATTATTATTTTTTTAGTTCAAAATTCAACTATTTGGTTGAAAATTTGTCTTCTTTAATTAAAAAATTCAACTATTTCAAAAGTGGAATACCCACATTTAAAGTGAAAAAAATTCATTAGCAACAAAAAAAATACGAATTTACAACACAATAGTTAAATTTTTAAGTAAAGAAATTGATTTTTAACTAAAAAAATGAATCTTTAATAAATAAAAAAAATATATTTTAACCCAATATTTGAATTTTCAACCCAAAAAATGAATTTTCTATAAAAAAATAAAAATGTTCAACAAAATTATTGGATTTTCAGCTAAACAGATGAACTTTCAACCAAGAAGGTTAAAAGTCTATCAAAAAAGATAAATTTTCGACAAAAAATGGAATAGTTAAGTTTTCAATTTGAAAAATTAATTTTTAATGAAAGAACTTATTTTTAACGAAAGAAGTGAATTTTCAACCAAAAATGTGAATTAGTCACCAAGAAGATTAATATTCTACTATAAAAGACAAAGTTTCAACAAAATACAGAATTTTTAGACCAAATAGCTTGATTATCAAATAAAAAAGATAAATGTTAAACCAGACATGGAATAGTTAAACTTTCAGTTAAAAAGTTCAGTTTCAACAAAAAAAAAAACGAATTTTCAACAAAATACCTACATTTTTGAACAAAAAAATTAATTTTTATCTAAAATAATGAATCTTCAACCAACAAAAATGAGCTTTTAACCAAACAGTTGAATTTTGAACCCAAAATATGAGTTTTCTATCAAAAAAATTTCAACTAATTAAATAAATGTTTAACAAAATTAATGAATTTTCAACCAAGAAAATTTAATGTCTACCAACAAATAATTTTTAACAAAATAAGTGAATTTTCAACCAAATTTTGAATTTTTAAAGGAATATTCAACCTTGTAGTTATATTTTCAATCAGAGAAATGAATTTTCAACCAAAAGGAAGAATTTTCTACCAAAAAAGTTAAATTTATACTAAAACACATGAATTTTCAACCAAAGAAATGAATTTTCAACCAAAAAGGGGAACGAGTAACCAAGAAGATTAATTTTCTACAAAAAAAATCGAAGTTTAAAAAAAAATACAGAAATTTCAAAATTCAACTATTTAGTTGAAAAATTTGTCTTCTTTAATTAAAAAATTCAACTATTTCTTCAAAAATTCATGTATTTTGTTGAAAAATCGTATTTTTTGATAGAAAATTAATTTTTCTAATTTGAAAATTAATCTTCTTTTTTAGACATTTATTTTTTCTGTTGAAAATTCAAGTGTTGTAGTTAAATATTTATCATTGTAGTTGGAAATTTATCTTTGTGGTTTTAAAATTGATCTATTCCAGTTGAAGATTCATAATTTGTTTAATTAAATTTCATTCAGAAAAAAGATCTACTCCTTTCACTCCGCTGGGATTCGAACACCAGGTCAACTGATTTCCGGTCAGATGCTCTAACCACTGAGCTACAGAGAGATCAGAGGAAGAATTCTTTTTTCTGAAATACGCTTTATTTAGCAAGATGTTACAATTCAATTTTTAATGGAAATCTGTATTTTCATCGGACTTTTAACCAATTTTTTAACCAATTCAAATCCAAAAACCAAACAGAATATATTAACCATTCTCAAAATTTTTTTTCATTGTTTCTGGATGCCAGCCCATAAATTTTGCTTACTGGACCGAATAAATTCGATTAATTTTAGCATTGTAGTTCCACCCTAATATATAATGTTTTTAACGAAAACTATAACTAAATAAAATTTTCAACTTTTTTTACTTACAGTTATAAAGAACAATTATGACTGTGAAAACAATATTTAAAAAATCCATGTTTTCAACTCTAGAAGTGGAGAAAGACTAAAATCCAATTATGGGTCTTAAATGCCGTCGAAAACATGCGGGTGTAAGCTGTCCTCATTTTTCGAGAAAGTGGAAATATCGGATACTGCATTCTATTGTAATTATTTTAGTTGTTTCTACACAAACCATAATGCTGCTAATTACTTTCGATGAGGGCAGCTGAACAGGAAGTGTCTTGATTATTTGCTACCGTTACGGTAGCAACTATTTTGATAAGCAGTGCTCTGACAAAAACGTTCTAATAAATATGAAATATTGAAAGTAAGAGCTTACATTATTTATTTAAATTATTTTCAAAATTATATTGTCAATTCGTAATCCTTTATTTCAAGAACCAGAAGTTATCAATTTGAATTCTATGCCACTTTCCCGCGCTTTTTGATCAGGTATTTCAAGCTGTGACGTCATCTTGCAAGATGGCCGTTTGCCAAGGGCCAAGCAATTATACCAATTGCATGGGACAAAATTTATTGATTAACTTGGAAAAAAATTATTTTTCACGATAAGTGTATTTGGATATTCGTTTTTATTTTTCGAAAGCTATTGGTCTGCTGTTGGATTAAGTAATAAAAATGTGACAAACAAAAATTATAGATTTTATTATCAAATGGAAAAAAAATTCAAAGTACGTGTTTTGATAATATTCTCTTGTTTTTTACTAAATCGTAGAATTTTCAACTCATAGAGATAAATTTTGAACCAAAAATTAAATAGTTCAATTCTCAACCAAAATGATGAGTTTTCAAACAAGAAGATTAAGGTTGTACTTGAAAAACAAATTTTTAACAAAATACATACATTTACAACTAAATATTTGAAGTTCCAACTAAAAAGGGTAAATTTATTACTAGAAAAAAATTTTTCTCAACAAAAGTGTTAAATTTTCAACTAAAAAAAAAAGTTTTCAAACAAAAATGGAATAGTTGAAATTTCTATTTAAGAAAATTAATTTTCAATCAAAAAAACAAATTTTTCAATGGAATAGTTGAATTTTCATCCATAGAGATGAATTTTCATCTAAAATAATGAATCTTCAACCAAAAAAATTAGTTAGTTCTTTTTTAGTTTTTTTTTTTAGTTTTCAACTAAAAAATTACTTTTTAACAAAAAAAAAATATTTGTTACAAAGTAGTTAAATTTTTAACAAAGTATCTAATTAATTTGCTAAAAAAAAAGTCAATTTTCAAACACATAGTGGAATTTTCAACTGAAAAGATCAATTTTCAAGAAAAGAAAAACGAATTTTACAAAAAATTGTTTAATTTTCAACCGAAAAAAATATTTTTTAACAAAAAGATTCATTGTTAAGCATCAAAAATAATTTTCAACCAAGAAAAAAGAGGGTTAAACAAGATACTTCAATTTTCAACCAAAAATAAGGAATTTTCAACCAAAAATAATGAATTTTCAACCAAAAAGATGAATTTTCAAACAAGAAGATTAATTTATTACCAAAAAGTCGAGTTCTCAAACAAAAAAAAAAATATTTTTAACAAGGTAATTAAATTTTTAACCATAGCAATGAATTTTTAACCAAAATAAATAAATTTGCTAACAACGAGAATAATTTTTTCAAAGTCAATTTTCAAACACATAGTTGAATTTTCAACTGAAAAGATCAATTTTCAAGAAAAGAAAGGCGAATTTTAAACAAGTTAGTAAAACTTTCAACCGGAAAATGATTTTTCAACCGAAAAGATCAATTGTAAAGCATCAAGATCAATTTTCAACCAAAAGCGACAAATTTTCAATAAAATACATCAACTTTTATCCAAGTGGTCAATTTTTTAAATAAAGGAGACGAATTTTTAACCAAAGTCCGTACTTAAAGTATTAAATTTTTTCTTTTTAAACTGAATGACTGACACTTTGACTCTATTTCACGAATGAATTATAAACTGTTATTAATAATTTGTATAAAAAAGACTTTTTTTCATATATTAAATTTGAATTTTCGCGGAACTTAGGCCCGAACAGATCGCGTCTTATTATGCAATTGGTATTATTGCTTGACCCCCTGCGTGCAGACATTTACCCGACCTTGGATTTTTCCAATTCAGCTCCCAAACTGTACTGCGCATGCGCTGCATCGGCAGTCTTATTAGCTGTAAATGGCGCGCTTTTTTGAAACTATTACAAGTGTAAATCAATTTTTTATCATAAATCATCATTGTGGAAATAATAACAAATAATTTTCAGATCATAAACTAGTCTTTTAGAGTGCAAGGTGAAATAATTATTTGATTCTACTCTTTATAAATAAATTATTGATTTCAAATTCAAAGGAAGGAATACCCTTTTGCACCAATGTGAATTTTAATTGATTCATGATATTTTTTTGCACCTTATGATTATTATATATAGTGAAAAATTGATTTGTATACTCAATCATTTCAAATAAGCGCGCGATCAGCATCCAATGAGGCTGCTGGTGCGACGCATGCGCAGTGCTAACCTCAAATACTTAAATGATGAAGCGCGCGCATCTTTTTGTTTATTTCTGCCTCTGGTCTGGTTCAGTGAGGTTCTCTCTGCGCGTTTGATTTTGCATTTGAAGGATTTTTACCAATTTTTGGATAAAATGAACGATAAGGAAGAAACTGAAAAAGAAGGGAAGGAAATTGATCAAGAATATGATTTTGCTACTGCAGAAAAGCAAGTGGCACGTGCATTTTTGCGTGAACGATTCCTCAGAGTTGTCACCGGCGTTGTTGGTAAGTAATTAATTTTCAAGTCAATATAACTATCAAAATAAAATGAATTTTTAATATTTCGTCTCTCCGGCGTGTTTATAATTATATCTTTTCCTCATAACGACTTTGTTGCAGGATTAAATAAATACAAATCGTTTGCAAACTTCCTAACCTCAAAAATATGAGATTGGATTTTTTTTATTTTAATACATATCGTCCCCAAATTTTTTCGAATCCACAAAAAAATAAATACGTTAAAAAAATTATATCTAGAGGTTCCATGAACACCATGAAGCTTAACACGTATTTCCCATGAGAAAACAAAACGTTTTGGTAAATTTTATTCAGAATCGTCAATATTAGGTATATATTACTTTTTAAATATCACCCCCATAAGTCTGTTTTATAGGGTCCCATAAAACCCCCATAAGTGAAAAAATGTGTTTTTGCGAGTTTTTCGCATCAGTTATGATTTTTTTGCGGTTTTTTTAATGAAAATTTTTTCTGATACATGAAATACTACTTTATACTGATAATTAGCTGTTTACATAAATTGTTTCAACAATTTATTATTATTTTGAGCAATTTTCTCTTAGAACAGAGTTAGAAAGTCGCGATTTTTTCAAACATTTACCACTTTTTTCCAATTTTCAAGTAGACTTAGGTAATACTTGATTATTTTTAACAAACAAGATTGTTTTAACAATTTATTATTATTGTTAGAATAATGCTAGAAAATTTCAGTTTTTTCAAAAATTTTCCACTTTTTGTCCAATTTTTAATTAGAGTGAGGTAAATAATTAATTAAAGTTAAACAAATTAATTGTTTAAAAAATTTATCATTATCTGAAATAATATTATACTTAGTGATTTAATAATTAATGCAAGTTAGGAACAAATATTGAATAATAATATTAATTTAAACAAAAAGGCTCTGAGTTACTACTTCAAGGAAAATTTAAAGAATATTTCAAATATTTGTTTTATTTTAGAAATAAAATATTTACAAAAAAATAAAGGGATTGTTGAAAATGTGATTCTCTCTCATTTTTATTTATTATTTGTTCATAACTAAAAAGGTAAATCAAATTTAAACATTTCAGAAATAACCGCAACTTTCTAGCACTCATCTGAGGGAAGATAGTTATAAACAATCATAAATTGTTTAAACAACTATTTTTCTCAGCTTGCATTAATTATGTATTATCTCACTAAGTGAAAATGGGACAAAAAGTTAAAAATTTCAGAACAAAAACGCAACTATCTGGAATTAATATAGATGAAGATAATTATAAAAGAATAATAATTTGTTTAAACAATTATTTTTGCTAAATCTAATTAATTATTGAGATTCTTAAAGTAAAAAATAGATAAATATTTAAAAATTTCAGAAAAACTTCAACTTTCTACCATTAAGCGAAGAGAACATCATTAACAATAAGAATAAATTGTTGAAAAAATTATTTTTGTAAACTTGAATTGATTATTACTTTACTCTAATTAAAGAAGCAGACAAAAAGTTAAAAATTCAGAAAAAACCGCAACTATCTAGTATTAATATAGAAGAAGATAGCTATAAACAATTATAATTTGTTTAGACAATTATGTTTTTAACAATAATAAACTATTGATTCGCTCTAATTGAAAATTGTACAAAAAGTGGAAATTTTTCGGAGAAAAACGCGACTTTCTATCTATTCTAAGAGAAAAATGCTACAAATAATAATAAATTGTCTTCACCATTTTATTTAAACATCTAATTATCAATATAAAGTAGTATTTTATATATTAGAAACAATTTGCATTTAAAAAAAACAACCAAAAAAATCATAATTAGCGCGAAAAACTCGCAAAAACCCATTTTTCACTTATGGGGTTTTTTGAGACCCTATAAAACAGACTTATCATATATCACGTAACATTAAAAAGGGGGAGGGGTTCTTGTTTCGTTTCGGTCTGTTATTTATTTAAAATTATTATTTATATTATATTCATTTTTATTATCTGTTATTTATTTCTAAATGTTTCTAAACATTATTGATAGAACATTTAAATTGTAAATAATTATTTAATATTAATATATGTATAATATATATTAACATTTTTCTACCACACTATAATGTCTAAACTTTTTTACATTTTCAAACAGATAAGAAAAATTAAATTATGGTAAGAACTTATTCTGAAGAATTTGAAAAAAAATTTTAGAAGCTTTTTAATAATTTTGAAAGATTTTGAGATTACATTTTTTAAAGGTTTCTGGGGAAATTTCAAATGATTTAGGTTTAATTTTAAAAGAATAATTTTAATTTTTGAAGATTTCAAAATGTGTGGAAAAAAATATGAAAGACATTAAGACAATTCTTTTAATTTTTCAGGATTTACCAAAATTTCATCTAAAAAAAAACATTCATGGGAAGGTTTCAAATGATTTTTTGTTAATTAATTCTAAGAGTATATTTAAAAAGATTTCTGGATTTATCCAAGAAGAATCTGAAAGATTTTAAGACAATTTTCTTAATCTTGCAGAATTTAACAAAAAAATGCATGAAAAATTTGAAGATTTTTAAAATATTAGGTTTAGTAACTTTGAAAAGATTAAAAAAAGAATTGTCTTAAGATTTATGGAAATAATTGTTATGATTTTTTATTTTGAAAAATGAACTTTCAAAGAAAATTGAAAAAGATTTCCTTAAATTCCGAAGAAGAGTAGAATATTTTAAAGCAAAATGTTTCAATTTGGTAAGATTAAAAAAATCTCCCAAAAAATCGAGTTAACGCAAGTGAATAAACAAATTTTCTTAAAATTCCTAGGAAAACTCGGAAGATTTTAAGGCAATTTTTTTACATTTTCAATGGTTTTTCAAAATTTTAAGAAAAATTCGAGTCAGCTAAAAATATTTTTGGGAATTTAAGAGGTTTTGAAATAATCCGATTTTTAGTTGAAGATTTAAACAAATAAATTATTTCAATTTGAAAAATATTTGGTTGAAAATTCATGTATTTTGTTATAAATTATTCTTTGTTGGTATAAAATTAATCTTTTTGTTTGAAATTTCATTTCTTTGATTGAAATTTTTTTTTTAATTGAAAATTAATTTTTTTGACTAAAAATTTAACTATTTTTGTCGAAATTTTATCTTTTCTGATAAAAATTTATTTTTCTGTGTTGAAAATTCATCCTGTTCGATTGAAAATTTAACTATTTTTTTGAAAATTCATTTATTTTGTTGAAAATTTGTCTTTTCTGGTAAAGAATATCTTATTTGGGGTTGAAAATTCAACTATTGGATTATAAAATTC
>JAABKJ010006077.1:0-22332 GCA_011634705.1 Andricus grossulariae | reverse complement strand
TCTTTTTCTTAACCATTACCCTTTTGAGTTCATTGAAAAACATGCGCATAACAGAATAAATTACATTAAAAACAAAATACAAGTGTCAAAACAAAGTAGACAGAGCAGATTATGATACACTTAATACTGCCGTTCTTCCATATTTTGGCAAAATCTCGAAGATCTTGAGGGGGAAATAAAACTTATAGGTTGGCATTCGACAAAAGTAAAAAAAAATTTAAGTCCGTACAAAGGTAACGATTTCAAATTCAAAATATTTCCTATTGGTTCAAAAATTGTGACGATTTTTTTATATTTACAGTTTTTGCTAATAAACCATAATAGAAAATTACAAAATTAAAAAATAAATGTTTTCCTCAATAACAAGTTTTTTGAAAATGTGCAAAAACATGTTTTTTGGATTGAGTCATGTATGCACACATTTTCAAAAAAGTTGAATGTCTCGCACCTGAAATTTTATTCAGCTTAAACCAAAGAAATATTTGATCATTTTAGTTTTTCGGAAAAAATCTTTTGTCGTGATTTAGGGTTTTTGGGATTTTATTTTTTTCCATTTTGGTACGTTATAAACACCACGAAAAAAATGTTTCCCATGAATAAAAAATAATAACATGTTTCTTTAGTTCAACCTGAAGAAATTTTAGGTTTGAATCAATCCAAAAAAGATGTTTTTGTATATTTTCAAAAAATTCTAGATAAGGCAAATTTTTTTGAATTTCAAAAATTTTAAATTGTAAATTTAAAAAACAGAACAGCTCAAACGATTCGATTAATTTTAGCATTTTTACTTCGCTCTACTGAAGAGTGTAGTTTTAAATTTACATTGAAAGTATTAATTATAGTAAAGAAGAAATGACGAATCTTGGAATGAAATATTTATGATAACGATGTTAAACATATCAAAATTTTGTATTTAACTAATTTTATTTTGTTTTCAGACTTTTTTATATCACTGTGAATGGATTTCCAATGACCAAGTATATCCAATTTTTAAAAATAAATTCATTAATGGCAGAAATAATTGAAAATTATTTAAAAATATAACATTTCTTATAAAAAGATTGTTTGTTCTTTTCAACATATAAAAATAAATTTTTAATCTTTCCCCTACTTTCCCTTTTTTTGTTGAGAAAATCACCCTATTTCCCCTTTTTTGCGCTGTGATCCCTGTAATGTAGAAAATCGTCTTTTTTATGCAATATTTCGTAGCTTATATAATATGTTTTTCCTTAAAAATTAGTGTACATACATGGCGCATTTAATAGGTATACCCTTTGTTAATTCGCTTTTCGTTTCCGAGTAGTGTGCTTCGGAAGAGCATTATGGGTACCTGTGGACCTAGGGCAGACAACAGCGTTCGAAAATTCAATGAAACTTTAGTAAGTTTAAAAATCAAAGTTAAAGAGTCACGAAAAGTAAACTTAGGACACAATTTAACACAATAAACTTTAATTCAATTTTAGAACGTTGTCGTCTGTCCTGGGTCCACGGGTGCCCAGAACGCTTTTCTGAATCGCACTACTCGTAAACAAAAAGCGAATTAACAAAGGTCGTATACCTATTAAATGTACCATATTTTTCTTTTAATTTTCAAGGTCTTCTCCTTTCCCAAACTTAGCTCCCCTTTACAGGAACATAGTTTGAAGGATGCTAGTGGGTCCCTGTGGACCAACGCGGACGGCTACGGGTTAATTCTAATCAATAGCGAGTGTATTTAACAAAATATTCTTTTAGATGAAAAATCATAATCCTTTTAAGATTGCTAATTTTGTCACTATATTTCTAAAAAAGAAACTTCAAACTCTGTGAATAAATAGAGCCTATAGAGGATTATGAGCAGTAAGTTCCTGGTTTTGACCGCCTGGCAGTCTTAGGGCGGCCTGACACCTAAATCCGGCTCTTTTTGTCCTGATACCGAACCACTTTTTCTGGAAAAAAATTAATTAATAACACTTTTGCAGACCAACAATGCCGAAAAAATTCGTAGGCGAGAATAGCAAAGCTGTAGTGGCTCGAGCTCGAAAAGCAGCAGCAAAAGAAGCTGAAAACACAAAAAAAGCACAAGAGGCCGAAGACAGAGCCTGGCAGGATGACGACAAACAACTATTGAAGAAAAAACAAAAGCAGGTAACGCAAAAGAAAGTTATTGCTAGCAAGGGATGGCCGGCTAATGATCAATTTTAGCTTTGGTTCTTAATTTTTGTAACGAAAGCTGAGTATGAATTTCCCAGAGCAATAATATGCCATTTTTCGCCGTTTTCGAGGAAATTTACTTTAAATTATACACCACAAGCGCTATAGAATTTGACGAAACATACTTTTTCACAACACAGCGGCCTAGCCAGGATTTTTTTCGGGGGGGGGGGGGTCAGTTTAAGTATAGGCAAAGAGTGGAGGAAAAGTGCAATTGAATAATAGCAATACTTCATTCCTAATGCAATTAAACAAATAAACAATCAGTATAATAAAAATATTTATTTATATTTAACAATATATTGCAGGATAATCTATACATAATTACATACATTAGTTGTGTTACATCTAGAATAAAAATGTTTATTTATATTCAACAATATATTTCAGGATATTATATACATAATTATATATATTAGCTGTGACTGCCTTACATGTTAAAGGTTAATTCTGCGCGTTTTATTTGCGAAAATATCTATTACGCGTTCGGCTTCTATTTGCACGTCACGGTGGATATTCATTAATGCTAATCCATTTAATCGCTCTTCACAGCTACTATGAATTTTCTAGGAAAATACTTCAATCCTCAACCAAAAAATTAATTTTTAGCAAGCTTGTTCAACTTGCAACCAAAAAGTTACATTTTCTGCCAAATTATTGAATTTTCAAGCCAAAAATACGAATTTTCTATGAAACAGTTGAATTTTCAAACTGAGAATGTGAATTTTCAAGCAAAAAGTAATTCAACAAAGTAGTTGAATTTTAAACCAAAAAGAAACTTTCCATTCAAGAAACAAAAGCAGTTAAATTGTTGAATTTTTAAGCCAAAAAGATGAATTTCCAATAAAACAGTTGAATCTTCTACCAAAAAAAAAAGAACTTTTAACAAACTAGTTCAACTTTAAACCAAATAGTTGATTTTTCTACTAAATTGTTGAATTTTCAAGCGAAAAATGCCAATTTTCTATAAAACAATTGAGTTGTCGAACCGATAATATAAATTTTCAAGAAAAAGGTCAATTAAAAAAAATAGATTTGACTCTTTAAAAAAAACTAATTCTTAAGAAACTTGTTCAAGTCGCAACCAAATAGTTTAATTTTCTACTAAATTGTTGAATTTTCAATCCAACTTGAAATCACCCAGGTAAAGTTTCAGGTACATAAAATAAACTTTTCTTCCTACCTTTGTCCTTGGAATTGTGTTGAAATAATGTGCAATATTTCCAGATGCATCGCGTTTTTTTTCGACTTATTATTCATGATTTATAATCCCAAAATAGCACCGTGAAGTGAAAAAGAGAACTGTCAAAGAAGTAAATAATCTCGTAAATTCACGAGGAAAGCTATTCGATTGAACTCATCGAATGCTTGATCTAAATGACTAATTCGCAGCACCTAGTTATTTGAAAACTTCAGAACAAAAAATAGATTCATAAATTAACTGGTTCGTGAAATACACTAATTACATTGGTCAACTAAGTTCATCTCCTTTTCCAGCTCCACCAATACTTCGGGACGACTATACGCAATCTATAAATTACTATAAGTCCCTAAGTTGGGATTTTCCGGTACTTTAGGTCTTTAGGATCAAATAAGGATCAATAGACCATGTAATAAATATGTACTTCAATCCTTGCAATTTTAGAATCATATAGTATGACTCCCCGTGTGGTCTTACAATTAGTCTATTTCCAGGTATAGTCTCCGACCGCTCTGGCCTGAGTCATTAATGCCAAAACGGTCAGGGCATAGGCACTCATACATGCATAGGCACTCATACATGCATAGGCAAAAATGGCGGTATGCAGGTGAGCGGATTTGTAATGAGAGGCTTGGAAACTCTAGTGTTTGTAAAGTAGTTTCGTACCTGTTTCGCAGGCAACGAAAGCCGCCATTTTCGATGTTCTTTTTAATAGATGTACTATAAATCGGCCGGTAGCTCATACAGTAACGCTTCGGCTTCATAGCGGAAAGGTTGCGTGTTCGATTCTTGCTGCGTACACTTTTTTATTTGTTAAAATGTTATAATTTCCTGCAATGATGTTTTAAAATTATGCTTATAATAATTTTTTAAATGCGTTCTTTCACGGAAAAACTGATTTTTTTAACATAATCTTGTTTTGCGTGAACAAATTTATTTTCTATGAATGTTATTAATTCTATTAATAATGTTGACCAATTATAGTTGAAATTATAAGTATCAACGAGGTTTTTAACCCGTAATGGTCACACTGGGTCCAGTGGACCCCAGGATAACTTTGCGTCTACGTACCTTCAAAGCGACGGTTTAGAATGGATAAAATCTACAGTTAAGAAAATTTTAGTAATGCATTGACAAAATATACAGTTGTTCTCATAATAAGAGTTTTTTCACTTTATTTTACACGTTCAAAACTGTCCTATTTGATTTTACGAGTTTCATGAAAATTGATAAATTCAAACTGTAAAATAAATATACTTTTTTCAAAGCTCGTTATAATACTATTTTATTATTAAAACTATACTATTTTTAGGGTACACTGCAGGAAGTTTTTTTGCTCTATCTCAAAAATTAAAAATTTTATGAATATTTTTGTGAAAAAAGTCAAATTTCTCGAAACATTTTTATTTTGTTATTTTTCAACATCAATAAATAAAAAAAAATAAAAGAAAAAAAGTATTGGAGTACATATAAAGAGGAAGTCTTAAACTAAATTCCAGTTCAAGGTTTGAGTCGATACATAAAAAAGAACGCAAATGGCAACTGTTTTCCTGCGTAGGGTCCATTAGACCCAGTGTGACCACTACCTTCGGAAGGTACGAAATATGAATACCATCTTGACCTGGAGGATAATTTTTTTTTTCAATAAACAATTTTTCGTTTAAAAAAACTCAATCGTACTTCTAATTTTAAATACATTTGGTGAGCATTATGAAAACAATCACATTTATATCAAATAAATTTTTTTAAAAGAAACATAATAAAGTTAAAAAAAAAGCTTTTCAGCGTAAAAGACATTAAAAAAATTATTATTTGTATAATTTTTGAAGATTATTGAAGAAAATAAAATATATAAACATTGAAGGCAGCGAAAATCGAATGCGCAACCTTTCGGGTATGAAGCCGAGGCGCTACTGCCTGAGCTACCGGAATATACGGCTCTATACAGCTTGTAGCGGATATTTCAAAGTGGATTTTCTCGAAAACGGCGAAAAACTGCATGTTACTGCTTTGGAAAATTAATACTCAGGTTATGAGCTTTCATTACAAAAATTATGAACCGAAACTAAAATTGACAATTGCCCGTCTCCCCTTATAAAATCAGAGAATCCCTTTCGTCGCAGTAATCTTTCCTCAAATCATTGAAGATTTTCTTAAAATGAATTTTCACATTCTGTACATAGGAGGAACAGGAGAAAAAACGGCTAGAACAACTACAAAAGAAAGCAGATGCTAAAGCTCTGTTGGAGAAAGAATTGTCTACAATAAAAATCGGTGGAAAACAACCGTTGGCGAAATTGACAAGAGCGGAAATTATGGCAGAAACAGAAAAACGGAATCAAGTCGCTGGAAAGAAGAAAGAAGAAGAAAAGCCGATTGAAGAAAATCTTAATAGAATCGTCCTCGAGGGAGAAACGGCTCACGGAATTGACGAAGCTCTTTCAGTCTTAAGGTAATATAAAAATATTTCGACAAATATTCTACCTGGCCACTCAAACTTTGAATAAAAATTCACATTTGCTTAAGATAATGAGCATTTTAATTCTAAAAATAGATAAACTCTAATTATAATTTAAAAAATCACAATGCTCTCATCAATGAATATTTATTTCAAGAAAAAAGTAGTATCTCTTTTATGGAAGAAACTGTTTAATTAATAATTTTTTTTTCAGTCAAACTTTTAAAAACTTCTCTTTGTTTTGTGATCAAATAAGTGCTCAAATTTTTTTTGTCATAAATTGTTAAACAATTTCCTAAAGTCTTTAAACTGTAAAGTTTTTCAATACCAAAGTTTTTAAGTTTAATCCTTTTTAATTTTTAACATTGAGCAATTAAAAGTTTGAAACTGGTCGCTTCCCAAATCAACCAATTTTAAGCCGAGTTTTTTATTTTTAATTGTTATGTTTTTTCTTTCAAATTTGTTACTTAATTTAGATTTCAAACAGTTTTTATTAAAATCTCTGACCAAGAGATAATTCCTTATATATAATTGCAGTTCAGTTCTAGAAATTAGGTGTAATAATCGATTTATATATTTTTGTTTAACATCCAATTGTTGCAATAAAATTTTCAAGTTTCGTTAGGAATAAATATTAAATTAGTAAACAAAAGCATATAATTCTAGAATAGATCGTGTAAAGGTGTCTGCGACGTGATTTAAAAAAATTTGATATTGTCATAAACAATATTCCTGGATATTCTTAGAGTTGAAATTTCTTATTTATAAGTAATTATATATGATCTGCTTCACAAAATGCTGTTATTTTAGGCGAATAAGTAAAATAATTTAATTTCATAAAAATTATATTATCATTTACAGAATTAAACTTACGTCTGGTGAGAATATATTTTAATTTAAGTATAAATTTCATTACAGAAAGTAAATACAAAATACTGCTTCAAAATATCAAATTTTAAGGTTTTCAACTTGATATTTCTCCGTCATCATTATGCAAAATGAATGAAATTCAGCTTTATTCCAAAAATATGTCCCTAATATTAATAAATTCAATCGAAATTTAAAATTTAACATATCTTTATGTGTAAAACAGACTGGTGAAACCCGTGAGTTTCGTTAAAGCCTTCGTTTTCTAAATTGAATATCTCTCGAGATGTAAAGTAAAATAGAAAAATCTCAAACTTGCTGGATGTTTTCAGATGGCCCAACATTCGCTCTTCCCATAACGTTTTTTTTTTGCGGTTCGAAAGGATTGAAAAATTGAAAAGTTTTCTTAAAAAATAAGTCAATTTTTCAATCTTTCTTGGTTATTGGTTAACTTGAAATCTAACATTAACTAAATTTATTTCCCTCACCCAGAAAGAACAAAAAATAACCTAATTTTTAAAACTTCAGGTTTATAAAATTATTCAATTTTGAAACTAAAGCAGTTGAATTCAATGAGCTAACTTCAATCTTATTTTTTTGAACCGAATTAAAAGAGCTAATCTAACTTAAGAGATAAACAACAATTTCATTATTTTTACATAATAAAGGAGAAATATCAACATCAACATTTAAAAATCATTTTTAGATATTGAAATATTTATTAGCACTTATAAATAGTGAAATTCCGCTTATGAAGATCAATTTTTTAAATTACTTCGCAAACCACGTCCAGACGATCTATTCTGGAATGACCCATATGGTAAAATATTAATATTTTAAGTCTTCAGAATTGAAGTTTCAATTTAAACTTAAAATATTCCCTTGATTCGAAATATGAACTAATAGAGTTAATGATTATTATCATTCCCTGTATTTCGTTAAGAATTCAGTGATTTTACAAATTCCTTGCTGCAAATTTTCTCACAAATAAAACAAAGTAAAAGTTGGTAATTTCCCAGATTTCGAGTCCAGGAGGATAAGATAATGAAGGCCAGTTCACTTTCAAACTTTTGTTTCTGATTAAATTTTAATACTCCACAAATTTTGAGTTGGAAAAAATAATTTTTTTTTTATTACATTTCACTACCAAAAACTGTAGATGCAACAAATTCGCCATAATTTTGGAATCAGTAAAAAATTTTAAAAACATTTTTAGATATTGAATTTTCAAATCCAAAAAACGAACAAAAGATATTGTCCGATCGGGGAAAAAATTCCAGGTGGAAAGTTCGTATGGGCGGGAAACTTTTTTCGGGGTATTAAAATTCGATCATAAAAAAAAAGTTGGAAAATGAACCAGCCCAGTAGGAATCCTGATATTTACAATTATAAAATAATTGTAATGATTAATAATCTATTTCTATAACGTATCACAAAATAAAACATTTTATTTCTTGTAGTGTCAAGTCCGCAGAAGTGGATAAACATCCAGAAAGAAGAGTTAAGGCTGCTTATACGGCATTCGAGGAAAGGATGATGCCGATAATTAAAGAACAAAATCCAACATTGAGACTCAGTCAGTTGAAACAAATTCTAAGGAAGGAATGGATGAAGTCTCCCGATAATCCTCTCAATCAACGACTTTTCAACAGCTAGTCTCGATCTCATTCCTTGGGCAGAAATCGCACTCAGAAACGACTGACTAACTTTCCTCTCGGAATTATCGATCAAACAGGCTGTAATATCATAGCCATTTCGAATCATTTCAGGAAACTCAGTTTTTGTAAATTAATAATTTATAATTTATTATCCAGTGCTGTAAGATCGTAAAGTATAAACATTATGCAAATCGTCTTTGGTACAACTTACAACGTGCGCACTTCGATGCTTTTTATATAAATATTTTAAATCTAGATTTCTAGATCGAAGTTGTTTTACGGGTTTCGTCACACAAAGTTTCCAACTAGGTTGTGGAAATAAGTGTCAGTGATTTAGTTCGGAATTATAAATGATTTCGCACGCTTGTAAAAACAGGATATTAAAAGGAGTATTATATCAGATCGTATAAAAAAATATGTAAACTACTATCTATCTACATCATCGTCCATCGTTGTTCAAGAGTCTTTCAAGTTTCGATGAATAGGAAAAAACACATGGAACCTAATATCAATACAGTAACGTGAATTGTTATTTGCTGTTTTTGTCTTTTTTCTCCTGATGTTACACTTCCTTCTTGTCACCACTTTTTGTTCTTCCAGAGGTCTATGAAGCAATGAATCATGTGATTCAGTTGGTTAGGACAATCTGTCATTGGCACGTGACCAGCTGCCGGCATCGCTTCAAGGAATGCCTTCATCATGGTCTAAAAGGAAAGAAAAAATTAATTAAATGAAGCAGAGGTAAAATATTTGATTTGTATATTTTATTTATGTTTATTTATGTTGAAAAGTTAGAGACCTATTAATTTCATCAAATATTACAAAATAAACCATTTTTTAGATTGAGGAAATAAGCATTTTTCTCATTGCATCATCGACTTTAAATTATAGTAATAAGAATATTTTTTTTAAAATGAGGTTTTCATATGATCGAGTTATAAGATTTAGAATAGTAATTATAGACCAGTTTACTTTGAACGGTTGTCTACTATTATATGTTTTGATTAGAATTCATTTCTTTTGGTCGAAAATGTAACTGTTTTGTTAACAATTCATCTTTTTGGAGAGAATATTGGTCCTTTTGGATTTAAAATTAATCATTTGGTAGAGAAGTCGTCTTTGTTGATTGAGAATTCAATTACTTAGTTTGAAATTTAACTAATTAATTTAAAGTTAAACTACTTTGTTAGAATATTTCGTTGTTGAAAGTTTATACTTTTTATTTGAAAAGTCTACTATAATATTTTTGCTTCAGAATTCATCTCTTTTGGTTAAAAATTCTACTATTTTATTGAAAATTCAACTGTATTGTTAAACACTTGTATTTTTGGATAAAAAATTCGTCCTTTTGCATTGAAAACTCATCTTATTGTAGAAAAATCATCGTTTTTGGTTGAAAATTTATCTTTTATGGTTGAAAGTTAATTATTTTTAGCTGAAAAGTCTACTATTATATTTTTGGTCCAGAATTGATCTTTGTTGTTTTTTTTTTAATTGAATTGTTTTTACTTTAAAAGTCTATTACTGTATTTTGAGTTCATAATTCATCGCTTTTAGTAAAAAATTTACTACTGGACAGAAAATTTCATTATTTTGTTGAAAATTAAAGTATTTTCTACAACTCATATGTTTTGGTCAAAAATTCAACTGTTCTGTGGAAAAGTCCTGTTTTTGGATAGAAAATTCGTCCTTTTGGATTAAAAATTCATCTTTTGGTAGAAAATTAATCTCTTTTGGTCGAAAATTCATCTTTTATGGTTGAAAATTGATTCTTTTTATTTGAAAAGTCTACTATTCTATTTTGCGTTCAGAATTCATCTCTTTTGGGTAAAAATTCAACTATTTGGTGAAAAATTTAATTATTTTGTTGAAAATTCATCATTTTGATAAAAGTGTGTCCTTTTGGATTGAAAATTCATCTTTTAGTAGAGAAGTAATCTTTTTTGGTTTAAATTAATCTCTTATAGTTGAAAAATAATTTTTAAAAATTGAAAAGTCTAGTATTATGTGTTTGGTCCAGAATTAATCTTTTTTGGTTACAAATTCTACTTATTGTTTGAAAATTTTAATACTTTATTTGTGGAAAATTCAACTATTTTCTTAAAAAGTCATTTTTTTTGTCGAAAATTCAACTGTTCTGTGGAAAAGTCGTATTATTAGATAGAAAATTCGTCCTGTTGGATAGAAAATTTGTCCTTTAGGATTGAAAATTCATCTTTTGGTAGAAAATTAATCTCTTTTGGTTGAAAACTCATCTTTTATGGTTGAAAATTAATTCTTTTTATTTGAAAAGTCTACTATTCTATTTTGTGTTCAGAATTCATCTCTTTTGGGTAAAAATTCAACTATTTGGTGGAAAATTTCATTATTTTGTTGAAAATTCATCTTTTAGTAGAAAAGTAATATTTTTTGGTTGAAAATTAATCTTTTATATTTGAAAGTTAATTTTTTTTAAATTAAAAAGTCTAGTATTATATTTTTGGTCTAGAATTAATATTTTTTGGTTACAAATTCTACTTTTTGGTTGACAATTTTAATACATGTTTTGTGGAAAATTCAACTACTTTCTTAAAAAGTCATCTTTTTTGCTCGAAAATTCCTCTTTTTGGGTTGAAAATGCAACTGTCTTATAAAATATTCGTCTTTTTAACTTGAAGATTCAACTATTTAGTTGAAAATGCAACTGCTTTTGGTTGAAGTTAAACCTTTCTTGTTTTAAAATTCATCTCTTTTGCTTGAAAGTTCAACTATTTGATCATAAATTCATCTCTCTGTGTTGAAAATTAAGTTTTTCATTGAAAATTCGTCTTTTTGGTTCAAAATTATTATGTTTTTGGTTTAAAAATTAGGAATATTTTGTGGGAATATTGTTTGAAAGAATTTATCCGCCTATTTTCTTAATAAGTCATCTTATTTCCCCTGTTTTTAGAGCATTTTGGGCTGTGAAGTCTGAAATCACTTTTACAATAATTTACATTGTGTATTTTACCTCGGAGTTTTTAAAATGTTTTATTCGTTTCAAAATTTATACAATAAAACATTTAGCACTGAATAATTATTATTACAAACGTTTAAAAGTTAACCAGGAAAAATGTTATTTTTGACCCGGAAAGCCGGGAAATAGCCTGAATTTGTTTCTTTTAAGTTTGAGTTGCCACCCTGAAGAAGAAGAGGAAGAAGTTAATAAATACAATAATCTTATTAGCTCAAAGTTAGGGACTTACTCTTTCCATTTGACATTCTTGCACGAGCGACACCTTATTATCCCTGAGTCCATGTATTAAAAGCGTCGGTGTACAGATCCTTCTATGGAAAACATAATCGCCTTCCGGCCAGACCATCCCATTTAATACGTATTTCATGTGCGATGGCCATTGTTCCTCTGGTTCGGAACCACAATAAGGATGTTGACGTCCCCTGGCTGAATAGAGGATGTCTCGATGAAGTCCACACACAAGAAAAGGTGTCAAAGTTGCCCTGAGACAACAGTGGCCAGCACTCTCACTACTTGGAGGTGCCAAAGGTGTTGGTCCTCCACCAGATATTAGCACCAGTTGATGGATGCTGCTCTCGTACTTGCAGGCCAAGGCCGTTGCGAAGCTGCATCTAAAAGGGAGCAAAAGCAAAAGCGAATCATCAGTTAGGAACGTTTCATTCCAGCACGCATAACTTATATTATAACACTTGATGGAAGTCATCTGCTGGCCCACTGAAATCAGTTTATTAATCGCTGTGGCTCCGTCCTACAAGACATGTTGCAACCAATCGAGAATAAATGGGCTCCATTGTCTCCTTATTGAGGCGTCAAGAGGCGTAGGTCGTATCGTTTATACTCAACAAGATTTCCTCTCTTAGTTAGTCTCTTGCAACAGATGTTTTTATTGCAAGTTTTTTAAATTTGTTATTTATTATCCCTTGCGAAAGTCTCGAGTAGAAAATCATTTCGAAACAATCCGAATCATTCCGAAATTTGTATCTGATTCAATCCAATACAATTTTTTAATCCTTTTCAATCGGTGCGCGGTAAATCCATTTTTTGAAACAAAATGAGATAATGATTGTTTCTATACATATGTTTGGAACATCATAAATTAGATTTTGTAAAATTTTAGATGAGGGTCTAATAGGCAATAGCAAAAATGGGTTTAAAAAAATCTTCGAACCAAAATGAGTTTAAAAAGTTTCGGTATCCGACACTCAGTTGTCGAGAAAAAAGTTTTCTTCTCGAATCCACCGTGTGCGTGCATTCCCATAAAAAAATATATTTTAAATTTTTACTTTGAAACTACAGATTTGTTAAGTAGATCTAGATAAAACTTGTTAGGAATAGAAACATTTTTTTTCGTAGATACTTTTTCATGTTTCCCCTGTTAAATAATTTGAGCAAAGTATATAAATATTGTTGGAACACATTATTAATAATCCGTATTAAATTAAAAACCTTTCTTTTCAGATATTATTTATTTTGACGGCCTAACTGACTATAATGGCCCATTTCAAATTTAATTAAATATTGAGAAGTCAAGGTGCGTAGTGATCAGGCGCATTGAAATTCCTAGGGAATAAATAAAGATATCTTTAAATAAACAAATTTAAAGATATCTTTTTGCAGTTTGTCCCAAATCAACATATAGAAATGGGAAATTTAACATAATATACATATACAAAATGTATGTCGTGAAGAAAACAATTATTTATTTATCACAGACTAAAGTGATAAACACACAGACATGCAAAAAAATAAGTGGAATGACCACTTAACCAGACCACCATACCTATATGTTTTTCGGGTCACTAAATCCGAATCTACTGCCAGAATTTCTTCATTATGGTAGGGTTTTAAAAATTTTAGCCTTTTTGATAAGGTTGTGCAAAAAGGTCGAAACTTCGAGACGAGTAGACTTTTTTTGAGTCGAGTCGAGCTCGAGCATGCTCGAAATTTCGAGTTCTCGAAACTTTCGAGCTACTCGGAAGTTTCGAGAACTCGAACGGCTTCGAGTACTCGAAAGTTTCGAGTGCTCGAACAGTTTCGAGCTACTCGAAAGTTTCGAGTTCTCAAAGACATTCTAGTTTTATTCTCAGCTACCCTGAAAAATCTAGCATTTCAATAAATTTATATGATCACAATTCATAATATGCATTTGTATTGAAACATGCGTATTTTCATTGCCTTGTTTTTATAATTAAATAAAAGTGCGCAACCTATACAAAAAATGTTGATATTATACATTTTATTGCAACTTGTGTCGTTTCTCCATAAATTTAATTTGTTTATTTTCGACGTTAATTTTTACGATTTAAACTGCAAATACGCATCCTAGTGTAAAGTGGTTCTAAGCAAATTTGTAGATATAATTTAGGCGAAAAATTCTGTTAAATAAAAAGTTATTGTAGCTTGTGTCGTTTTTCCAAAAAGTAAATTTTTTATTTTTGATGTATTTTTATAACAAGAGTTTATAACAAATTTGTAAATCTTTTTTGGTTGAACAACTTTTGTCTTCTCATTTTTTGCCTCTTGTGTTTTGTTTCCAAAACGTTAATTTTTGTATTTATATTCTTATTTTTTACGATTGAACAAAAGTCTTCTCGCCCTTTTTAAAAATTATAAATAACGAACTTGTAGATCCCTTTTGAGGGAACAACTTTTGCCTATTCATTTTTTTCCTTTCTTTGTGCAGTTTTCCAAAAAAATAAATTTATTTTGATTTTAATGTTATTTTTTACGATTAAAACAAAAACTAGGCGTCCTATGAAAAAATTACTCATAACAAATTCGTAACTATTTTTTGGATGAGCAACTTCTGTCAACTCATTTTTTTCATAGCTTGTGTCGTTTGTCCAAAACTTTTTTTTATGGTTTTCATGAATAAAGCAAAAACGAAGTGTCCTATCAAAAAGTGATTAATAACAACTTTGTAGGTCTTTTCTAGGTGCATAATTTTTGTTTTTTCACCTTTTTTTTTGTATCTTGCATAGTTTGACCGCAGTATGGAATTTTTCATTGTTTGTTGTGCGATCAAAATTTGAATTTTTCGAAAAATTCAAAAAGTTGTTATGATGATCTTGTAGGGCTTTCAAAAAGCTTCCGCTTATAATGTTCACTTTCATTTGTTTTTTGGGATTTTGAAAATGCTATAACTGATCATTTTATTTTTAATGAAAAATGTCATTAGGATAAATTGTTCGAGATTCCGAGTATTATGAATAGCCGTACATAGAATGTTTAGATCTTGAAAAAAATGGTCTTAAAAATTTTCAAAATGATCTAACTTTTTTAATTTTTATCCAAAATACCTGGTTAACGAACTCGTTCTTTCTTTTTATGCATTAAAAAAGTGTGTCAAAGCACAATCCAATCTGATCAATCTTTCGAAATTTATCGTGCCTAAACGATGCAACAGGCTACAGACTGCAGACAGACAGACGGACAGGCAGACACCTTCGTAAAAATAATTTTTTCTGACTCAGGGAGCCTCAAAACGTGGAGATTTGATGAAAACCGACTAGGTCAAATTTTACATAATACCAATACCTTCTCATTGAGATGAGAATGTAAAAATATGATTTTTTTGTTTATTTTCTAATGCCAGTTTTCACGATTAAAAAAAACTACGCGTCCTATAAGTACATGATTCACAACAAAGTAGATCTCTTTTGGATGGATAATTTTTGTCTAGTCGTCTTTTTTCGTACCTTGCGTGGTTAGAGCGCAAAATGAAATTTTTTCATGTTTTTTTTTCATTATATTTTGAAGGGTCAAAATATGAATTTTCGATTTTTCAAGAAAATTTAACAAGTTGTTATGATAATCTTGTAAGGCTTCGAAAAAGCAACGTTTTTTGTCTCTCGACTTTTTTCATATCGTGCGTTGTTTTGCAATACATTTTCGTTTTTTTTTTTTTTTTTTTTTTGAATATTGAAAATTCTATAACTCTGATAATTTTCTTTTTATCGAAAAAAGTCGTGAGAATAAATTGTTTGAATTTTCAAGTACTACAAATGGTCGTACATAGAATTTTCATTTTTCAAAAAAAAAGTTCTCAAAATTTTTCAAAAAGCCCTAACTTTTGGAATTTTAATCCAAAGTAGCTGGCTAACGAACTAGTTCTTTCTTTTCAGGCCTTGAAAAAGGGTGCCAAAGCACAATCTAATCTGACTAATCTTTCGAAAGTTATCGTGCTTACACGATACAGACTACAGACAGACACCTTCGTAAAAATCATTTTTTTCTGACTCAGGGGGCCTCAAAACGTCGACATTTGATGAAAACCGACTATGTCAAATTTTACATAATACGAATACCTTCTCATTAGGATGAGAATGTAAAAATATGATTTTTCTGTTTATTTTCTAATGCCAGTTTTCACGATTAAAACAAAAATTACGCCTCCTATAAGCACATGATTCACAACAAATTTGTAGATCTCTTTTGGAAGGATAATTTTTGTCTAGTCATCTTTTTTCGTACCTTGCATGGTTTGAGTGCAAAATGAAATTTTTTTACAAGGAATTAAAGAAAGGGGTTTTTAATGAATGTTTGTTAATGGAATTTTGTATTCAAAGCAGTTAAAGAAAAACTTTCTCATTAAATTTGTGTTGCTAAACATTTTTTTAAAGAATTCTTTAACTAAAACGTTTTTTGATAACTTTGTATTTTTATTGTACTTTTTATTTATTATAATCGGAACAGAAAATTCAGCACATTTTAATTTTTAAAAATAAAACAAAATTACATTTTAATTACAATTAATTGCAATTAGATTTTAATTAAAACATTTTTAAAAACATTTTTTTATGAAATTTTGCACACAAAATAATCAAAGAAAAATTTTCTCATAAAATTTGTTTGGTAAAATTTTGTTTAAAGAATCATTAACTAAATTCTTTGTTCATAACTTTAAATTATTACTGTATTTTGTATTTACACGAGTTCTTTAAATTTTCTAATTTTACTGCAGTGTGATTTTGAAAAAAAATTTACTTTCACATAAATAATTTATAATTAGAACAGAAAATATTTTAAATATTTTAATTTAAAAAAATCAAACAAAAAAAAATTTAAAAAAATAACAATTTTAATTGTAAATTGCACCCCTATAAGAAATTATATGTAATTCTCAAAGCAAATTTTTAATGAATTAATTACAGAACAAAAATAAATAATAGCGACCCTAATACGAATTAAAAAATCTTTATTACTATTATGATACTTGGGTCAATTAAAAACGATATCTTTCGAAAAGCTATCAAAGATGTCATCTAACTATATCTTTTCGTATATTAAATCTGGTTTTATATTTGAACAGTGTCTAAAAATAATTATGAGATTCTTGTTCCACTTGGGTGTCTGCCGCGGCATTAAGCATAAAATATGGTGACATGTGTGGCTATAAAGAAAAGACCAGATGTATATAATATTTGCGACAAACAGTATGTAGCCTGCACTTTTCAGAGTGCAATGTTCTTGAAATCTCTGCACCCCGCGTTTTCACATCGTTCCGGTATGGACACACCTTTGTAGAAACTTCATCGCATTTTTTTCTCCAGACACCCATAGATAAGATACAAGTGTAGGCTATGACAAAACGGAGAAATCAAATGGAAGGCATTTATCGTTCAACAAGTTTCTAGAATTAACAGCCGTAGATTATTTGATGACTTTATTCCATCAGAAGCTTATTGACTTTTGCTGAATGATAAATATCTTTCAGAATTTATCTCTATGGAATGATTGAAACAAGATTATTTCTTTTATCATAGAAAAATAACTGAAATGAGTCAATCAGAATAGCCTAATTTATATTATTCTATTGGGAGAAAGTTATAATGCCATAATGTTGAAAATTAATGACAGCTATAATTTTTACAATTAGGTACGACCTAATTAACCGAAATGAATAAGACATAACAAACCGGTTATCATGACATTCTAACTGGTATGCATTTTTTTATTGAACTTGATTAGTTAAAAAATGCGATAACATAAAGCATCTAAAATTGAAAAAGAATGAATTTATTATTAATTATTATTATAAATTATTATCTATTTCATCTTTAAGGAATGAATTCAATTATGTTTACTGTTTCAGTATACAATTCTTTATCAAAGAAATTTTACGGCATGAAATTAGGAGGATAGTTTAATTCAAGACATGTGCGAGGTGAGGCAAATTGTTAAGAATCTTTTTATTTCCTGAGCTTTTGTACCATCATTTGACGTAAAAATACGGGTTTCGAAACGCAATAGAAAAAATGGGGCCCCAATGTTCTAAATTCCAAGAAGACTAAAGATACAAATATTTCTAGTCACGTTTACCTTTATGTTCAAAGTAGCATTTGCCTCGATCATAAATTTGAATAAACGTGAGAGAGACCAATTTTTATTTAGACGAGAACATTATTATTTTGTTACATTATATTGAGTAAAATATTTAGAAATATAATGTAATATAAATATGAGCATTTTGAAAGATAATCACATTCAAGAAGTCGAAAAATGAAGAATTTGAACCTTTCAAGAATATAGAGTTTGAAATAGTAAGCCTTCAATAAGCATAAATAGTTTTTAACTGATACAGTCATTCAAAACTGAAAACTTTTAATATTTGCAGTTAAATAATTCAAAAACGAAGCTTTCAAAATTTTAAATGAATACATAAAGTGTGATCATATAAAATTATAATAGCACTCATAATTAAATGATTTGAAATTGAAGCTTTCAAAATTAAACAATTTGGAATTTGAACCGATAAAAGAAAACAAAAGGAACGCCAAGTTTAAGGCATTTAATAATAAACTTGCATACGAAACAAAAAATGTTGGTCAAGATTCGTGTTAGCAGAAAATTGCATATTCCTTTGAATTTATATTAATTAAAAATAATATAAATACAAAATTGAAGAGTATAGGCAAAAGTCTTAAATCTTTGAAGCATCTTGAGTGAAATATAACTCTTTGTCAGTAGGTTCATCAACTTAATTATTAATTAAAGTGCTAATTTTTGTTATTAATCTCACATACCAATTCAATAAACGGCAGCATTTTTTCACGCACGAAACGTGCGAAAGTGAAAATATTTCTAAGACGTCGAACAAGTAATTGCACGAGTAGATATTATCATTGAATAATTTGCGATTATTGTTTCAGTGTAAAATTATGTTTCAAAGCCTTCGAACGACTCTTCCTTATTAAAATGAATTTCAAGGAAGAAATTAGTCTGTTAATAAATTTATTGTATTAAAAATGTATCTAAACATTTATCCAAGCATTATATATATATTAGAAAACTAAACCGTTTGTTTGTTAAATTAATATTGTTGTATTGCCAAAAATGATATTGGACAAAAATATGAGTATCACTTTTGAACAGTTCTAATCGAAATAAAATGTTTTCTTGTCAGGTTTCTGTTTTGTAATAAAAAATTTGGAACTTAGTGAATATGCCTGCAGATTATTATATATTATATTATATTTATAATTATTAAATTACTTTTTATTACTCGGTGTATTTTTAAAATAGTAGGCTATTCTAAAAATTTCTTACAGTTATGTTGGTATCACTGAATGGCCTCGAAGATGACCATTGCCGTGAAATGCATCTTAGCAATCTTTTGCACCCTCCGAGATTCGCAATTGTCACTAAATCAGTTCGATTAAAAAAAATATAAATTGAAGAATTTTCGGTATTTTTTCCTATTGAAAGGATTCAAGTTGGGAGTTTATGAGTAATATTTTACAACTGTACAGTAATAACTTAGTTTTCAAATTTTTCCACCTAAAGCAATGCTATTCTTCAAAGAGAGTTGTGAAAAATTTACTTCGAAATGATAGATTTGATTAATGTTTTTCGGACGTAAATATTTAAAAGATAAGCTAAAAGCTTTTCACCAGGGTGATTTTTTTATTAATAATTTTCTATGAGATATATTTAAAATATTTTAATTTTAGTGGCCAACTCTTGCACAGTTTCCCTTGCATCTATTTTTGAAGCTTATATTGAAAATTTGTAATGGTTTAAAAATAAAACATTTTAATTTAAACATAAAAACTTACCCATAATTGTGTGCCACCAAAATGCACTTTTGTCCAGGCTTGAATGCATAATGATGCAAAATCAAATCCAGGTCCTTCAGTATCTTCTCGAAATTATAATCTCGAGACCGATTAGGAGCGGAACTCATTCCATGACCTAACATTTCCGGTGCAATACATGGATACCCCAGACTGGAAAAATAATTCAGTTGGTGTTCGAAGATTTCTGCAGAAGAACCAAAGCCATGAAGAAATACTATCATAGGTTTCCGATTCCTTCTAAAAACCACAAAATCGTTTGAATCCTGACAAGAAGTAAGCGAAGGGCCTTCAATTTCGGGCCATTTTCTTCTGTAATCTTCCAACTCCAGAGGTCGATTTTGCGACTCTCCCAATTTCAAGGATTCAGTTTTCTTCCACTCGCTTTCTCGACTTTTCTTTGAACTACTTAAACGAGCCATCAGCTTTTCTCGCAAAGCTGAGACTGTTTTCGTCTTTGCTTTAGGGGTACTTGTACTCTCCTTAAATTCTAATCGAAGCCTCTCAAAACTTTGATCATCTAGAACGTCTTCAAGTTCTCTAAAATCTTCAGGATTAGAATCTACTGTATCGACTGTATTCGTAGATTTGTCTAAGGTTTCAGTCTTTTTCGTTTGTCTTTTTCTCTTTTCATTATCTTCTTCATCTTCTTCTATAATTACATTTGTGCTTACTTTACTGTCGTTTTCCTTCTCGCCTTTCTTTTCATCCCGCATTTTTTCAGATTCATCCAGATTCTCCCAACTTTTGCTCAACGGAGTTCTTCCTAATTTCGCATCTATAATTTCCAGGAGCGATTCTTCGAGACTAAGTTCCTGTTCCGGTTGAAGCTCAAAAGTTTCCACACTATTAATTCCAGAATCTACACAATCTAATTGTTCTAGGATAATTTCCGGACCAAGTTGACGGCGAAGGTAGAAATTTAGAGCATCGGGTTCTTGGGCTGTGCCTTCGAAGGCTGGATTCACGTAACCATTGGATCGTGATTTAAAAACTGCAGTTTCAATTTTCTCACCCGGAAAGGCGAAATTGATTTTGAAGGTCTCAACTTCGGGAGATGTTTCAGAATTGCTACATTCTTCTGTACTTTTTTCCATGATCTTATCGGCAGCACATTCAGTAGGTCTGCACTTCCTTTGGAGAGGATTCCCAGCCTCGGATATGAACTTGATCGTGTCGCTCATGATTTCCTCTAGAAGGTCGTTGATGTACCTGAAAATTAAAATCAAATATTTTGTATTTTAAGTTTGTTAAATATTCATAGTTCATCAAAATATTAACGCTTTTCAAATAAACGCAAAATATTTCAAGTAAATATGATCGTACAGTCATAAATTAGGTACTTGAAAATGGAACTATTTGTTGATACGGCTTCAAGATTTAAGATATCCGGTTTCAATATCAAACAATATGAAATTTTAATTTTGAACTTTGAAAATTAAACAATGTCAAAACAAAAGAAGAAGAATTTGAACCCTTGAAAAGTAAGCGATTTCAAAATAAATTTTTTCAAATTTTATGCATTTTGAGTTAAACATTTGAAGAATGAAACCTTACAAATTTTAAAATAAAGTGCTCAACATGAAAATATAAAAATTTGAAACTGATTAAGATTGTAAAGTTTTAAATTGAAAACTTTAAAATTTGTATATTCGATTCTAAATTCAAGCTTTTTAAATTGATCAATTGTTCGATTTCGACTGCTTGAAATCAATTTAACAATTAGAAACATATGTGTAATATGTGACAATTTTAAATATTGGTCTGGAAAATTAAAATTTGAACCATTTAAAAATGAACAAAAAATGGTAAAATTTGAACTCTGAAACATTCAGAATTTACTCCTTAAAATGTGAACTCTTTTGAAATTAAACATTCAAAGCATTCGGAATTGAACAAAAATTGAAAGAATTCAAATAAAAGCATATTGAAAATCAAGAATTTCAAATTTAACTATAAAAAAATATAATTTTTTCATATGAAAGTGTTTCATATTGAACATTTTTATCTTAAGATCTTAAAATTGTAAAAAATGTAATAAAGTGGGCAAAACTATGCAATAATTTACCGATTCATGTGTTAAAAAATGGACAATTTCGAATTTGGAAGAGCTCAAATTTGAATGTTTATACATCTTTAACGTTCGATATCTATAATTGGAATTTGAACAATTTTAATTTTCAAGTCCATAAACTTTAAGGTTTGTAATGATGTAAACTTTCAAATCTACTTTTTTGACATGTGTTATGTATGAAACTTTTTTCTGTTTACCATATCTCGAAAAGTATAATGATCATCCAGGTCTGATGAGATTTTGAGCTAGATCGGCCAATTATGTAAAAGTGTTTTTTTTTGCGATGAATAAAAAAAAATTATCCTGTTTATACGAGAAATTTGTTGATATTCGAAATACAATGAACAATGATACTATTTACGTGATTTGTTTCTTCACGTCTTTCAGATGCATTGATCGATCTATCGTGGAATCTTTTATGATCTATACTAGTACCAATTTATGAAGTTTAAAGAAAAGGTTTATCTTTGTATTCGTATTTATTTAAAAAAAGTCCCTTATTCTGTTTATATTAGAAAAACTTTATTGATATTAAGAATATTATTTGATATATTTGTTCGCGTCTTCGAGAGGTGTCGAATGAAATATTGTCGAACTTTCCATTACCTCTTACTATTATTATATCATTAAGCCGGTTCCCTTTCGGGGTGGGCACGAATTGCTCGATTGGAAAGTAGTAATGTGTTGATGGGTATATAGGTATAGGGTAGATAGGTATATAGGTTTAAGATATGGATATTTTAGATTGATCTAGAATTCTCGTGTTACTCATTTAAATAACACGTTCATTCCGCAACACTGCTCCGACCCA